>JAAGNO010014061.1:0-15836 GCA_033439905.1 Ceryle rudis | reverse complement strand
GAAGATGGCCGACAGCGTCGTCCTCATAAACAACTCGGACTCCGAGGGCAGCCCTTCGCCACCGCACCCGCCACAGCACCGCCGCCGTCAACCGCGGCGCGCGCTGCCGCCCCCCGCGGTGAGTCAGCGGCCCCCGGGGCGGAGGCCTCCCGGCGGGTACGGCCCCCCCCGACGGGCGCTGCCCCGCCTGCCCCTCACAAAGATGGCGGCTCTTCCGCTGCGGGCGGGGACGGCAGCCGCGCAGGGACAGAACCCTCGTGTGCCGTGAAGGGGCGCAGTGGGTGTCCCGGGGCAGTGGGGCCGGCCCCTCGGCCGTGTGTTCCCGGCGCAGCCGGTCCCTCGCTCACGTCCCTCACAGCGCAGTCCCGGCCCCAGCCGCATCCCCCAAGGACCTCCCCCAGCCGGGCTTAGGTCTTCTCGGCCACCTTCTGCTAGCAGCGGAGGCCTGGTCCCCAAACGTGACTCTCCGGGGGTCCCAGCCCCTTTGACCGTGTCCCCCCAGGAGGACCCTCACCCCCAGCCACAGAGTGTCTCGGTACCCTCGGCTGCACCTGAGGAGGTCCCGTCCCAGGCAGTGGTGGGGCGGCCCCACTGCATGAGGATGGGCCTGTGTGGCCACAGTCCAAGGCAGCGGCCACCGACGGGGCACAGCCTTGGGCAGGGAGGAATGGCCTGACCACCCCCGGCGCCCCGATTCTGAGGCACCTTTGTAACGGAGGCAGTTCCGCGGCATCCAGTGCAGCAGGGCCGGCCAGAGCTGGAGCAGCCTCCAGTGCTCAGCTCCACCGGCTGCCCAGAGCAGGTGAGGCCTTCTGGGTTCTGCCACTTCCCCAGGCTACACGCAGCCCCTCCTTGGCAAAGGCAGCAAGTATGAGTCAGGGGGGGGGAAGAAAAAAAAAAAAAAAGAGGATTTAAATTGTCTACAAAACAGTGTTCCTGCTTTGAGACACTGAGGGTCTTTTTTTTTTTTTTTTTCAAAGAGCAAGCAGGATCTGAAGTGGCATGTTCTGCCTGCTGGTGGTGCAGACACGACTGCCTCGCTCTGCTTGCTCCCACTGCCCCTCAGATAGGCATGGCCTTGGAGCTTCTGGTGCTGCATCACCCAGCAAGCCCTCGATGGGAGTCTCCTGGTGTAGCTCTGGCTTAGTGCCACAGATGTGAAGGTAGCTCTATTCCACATACAGCAGGCGAGGTCATGCTGCAAAGGGGGTGCCAAGGTTTGGATCCTGCACTGCTCCTGCCAATACTACACAGGAGCCCCTGGGGATGGGAGACGGGAGCACTTACTAGGCTCCCCTTGCCCTCCCCAGGCACCCTATCAGATCTGACATTTCCCTGTCCTGGGAGGGATCTGAGCAGGCAGCCAGTCCTGCTGTAAGCCAAGGCAAGAGGTGTTTGGAGCAGAGGACACATCTGTTTGCAATTCAGGAGCCCCACAGCATTTATCTCTGCCAGGAGTGGGGAAGAGGAGCTGCCCCATATCCTTGGCCAGGCAATGGAGTCTTTGCTCCTGATTTCTCTTACTGGGATAGTGCAAATGAGCCCCTTTTCCCCCTTGGGCTATGGTGACAGTGCCACCATAGCAGAGGTCCCTGGCAGGGGAGGACCAAGACACACAGGTACCACTGTTACTGACAGCACTGGCCCCTCTGTCCCCACAGGAGATCATCGATCTTACCTGTGAGGACACAAGTACAGATGCAGCACCATGGAGCGGCCTCACCATCATTGACCTGACAGAGGACACATGTAGCCCTCCCCACACCACCAGCTGGGCAGACCAGGACTCCAGGCAGGCACCTGCTGCACCAGCAGCACACACATCCCATCCCCAGCTCTGCTCCACCACAACAGAAGAAACAGAAGCAAGGGCAGGGCCGAGCCCTGCAGCACCCAGGCACAGTGGTCCCACAGAGCCCAGTGCTACCACAGACATGGCAGAAGGCTGCTCCTCTCCTGCCTCCAGCCACTGCAGCTCCTCCTGCAGCCCAGACCAGAACTGCAGCACTACCACTTTCAACAGTGACTTGGGCTCCCTGGCCAGCATGCAGCTGGACTCAGACCTACTGTCCCTGTCCCCCTCCAGCTTGGACAGCAGCAGCAGCTGCAGAGTTGGTCACTCAGAGGACGAGACTCCTGATGGATGCCAGCAAAGGGAACTCCCCCCAAGGCTGAGCCCTGCCCTAGCCCTCCCCACAACCGCAGCAACTGACCAAGGGCCTTTGCCAAAAGCAGATGACTTACTGCCCTGTGAAGCAATCCAGCAAGTGACTCCAGCCAGGACCAAGGCTGACAGCAAAGCGTGGCTCAACAAACTGCACTATTTCAGGAGGAGCGGAGTCCAGCACCTCTTCCTCCAAGGCGTAGCACCCAACAGGGAAACACAGCAGGTAAATGGGGTTCAGAGCAGCTGCTGTCAAGCCCAGATGGAGCCTGCTCAGAGCAGCCCCTGTGGTAGAGGATGGAACAGGGGCAGCCCCTGCTCCCCTTCCTCTTTTGGGGGAGGCTTTGCCAGGTGGTTGGGATCTCTGGTTATCATGGGTTCCCTTCATAGTGGGCCCCACATCACACGTGGGTTCCTCTGTGGCAGGGTCATCTGGCTTTCACCCCTTGCCTTGTACACAGCAGAAACCTGAACTCATCCCCAGCGGGAAGCTGAGCATGGTGCGCACCACCATAGAAGAGAACTTCCTGGAGGGCACCTTGCATTTCCTGAGCGACTTCGTCTCCCGCCAGCACTATCCTCCCAAAGAAATCATCTCCCACCTGATCAGACAGATCCTGTTGAACTCACATCAAGGGGAGATGCTGAAGGACACCTACATGCTGCTGCTGAAGATTCAAATGTATGTGTTTCCTTGGCCACAGTGCCCTGGGGCAGGCTAGGTGCTCCCAGGGGTCTGTCCAGCATAAGGGTTGTACCCCATGGTCCTCACCTGCAGAACAGGGAGTGATTTCCCCTTTAACACAGAATGATCTTCCTGTTATCAGCATAGACACACCCTGGGCTGTCTGAGGGTGGGTTTGGGACAGCTGGTGACACCAGGGAGCCCTCTAGGACAGAGGAGTTGTTTGCCTTGCTTCTGAAGCACAGATCTCATTCCTCACTGCTGTAGCATGGCAGAAACACCGTCCCCAGGCTGCAACAGGGCCCATGGGCTGGAGGTGTTTCCCTACTGCCCTCAGGGTTCCTACAGAAAAGCACAATGTTTTGTGAGGCCTCAGGCCCAGGAGTCCTGTGGCTCTCCGTGGAGTACAGCACAAGCCAGGTGCTTCCAAAAAATTAACATGGTCAGAGAAGCAAAGCTGGAGAGGAGAAGGCAAGGCAGGCCTCTGTGCAAGTAGGGCTGGGAAGGGCCAGAGGCTGCTGTGCCTCCAGGCAGACAATCAGGCAGTTCAGCACAAACAGACAGTGCTGTCCTTGCAGGCTCCATCCAGCCAACACTACCACAGTGGGATGGGACTGGACGCTGCTGAAATACGTCATGGAGGACCAGGTACTTGGCACCTTGTGCATCACATCAGGCAGGGATCATCCAGTATGTGGTGCCCAAGGGTAAGCATTGGAACTTCATATGGCCATGCTGCACCACAGAATGGGCCAGTCCAACCTGCAGTTTTATTGCAGCCACTAAGGGCAGCAAGCACCAGGTGGGTATCCTGCATTTATCTGCAGTGCTCTCCAACCTGCTACACAGCTGTAGGCAGGTTGTCTCATCTGAGGAAGGCACAGCAACATATAAAGCCTCAATGGGCCACAGCCCTGGTGCAGTGGTAGAACAGATCCAGCAACCCCTCCTGGAGCTGCTACTCAGACATGAACCTCAGCCCATTCCCCAGCCAGCCAAATTCCTAGCTGCTCCTTGCCATGTTGCTCTGTCAGGCTTATACCATCTCCACCTGCCCTCAGGAGAAGCCCCCTGGCCGGCTCCTCTTTCTGCAGTACGTGGTGCAGACCCTGGAGGATGACTTCCAGCAGAACCTGAGGTTGCGCATGCTGCAGAAGTCCATTGCCAAGAAAGTGCTTTCATGTGACAAGTGCTTCAACAATGTCAAGTAAGAGATGCTGCCGCCACCTCCTCCCCTGTTCTCTAACCAGATGCTGACAGACAGGGCCTCAGGGAACATTCCTTGAGACTCCAGGTCAGACTTTCAGACTCTCCAGGAAAGCTGGGAGACCGAGGGAAGCATAGGGCCCAAGTATAAAGAATAAAGAGAAGGTTTACAAAAGCAAACAACCAGAGGTGATGCTAGGCCATTCCAGCCACAACCTAGCAGGTTTTGCTCAGATGCAAGGTTAGATTTGCATTGCTCAGGACAGGACTGAGAAGGCGGCAGTCCTGTTGACAAGTATAAAAATCTACTGTTGAACAGAGCTACTCCCTAACCTGTCCACATGGATGGGGTGTATTCTTCATCCTCAGGGTCCTTTCTCAAGCCCCTTGTTGATCTAGAGGTCAGAAGAGAGCAAACCTGGGCCCATCCCCACTGAAGATCCCATTTCTGTCCTAGGGAGGTGGTCGAATGGTTGGTTGCAGCAGTTACAGGATTTGGGTTCTCCCAGGAGCAGACGCAAGAAATAACATCCTCTTCCGCAGAAGCAAAGTCCGAACACAGCTCATCTGCATCATGGCTGGCCAGCACTGACCAGGCAGAGGGGGCTCTACCATCTTTCTTCACCCAGAAGTAAGCCCCAGAAGTCCTGACTCCCTGCTGGCATTATCATGGGGCCCAAGTAGGGAGAATCCAGAGGCAGGGTTCCCTCTCCCTGTGAGATCAGGAAAGACAGGCTGTACCTGTTACCAGTTTTGCTGGTCCTCCTTGGGAGGAGAGGTAGACTTGGTGAGCAAGAGACTACTCACCTGGTAGGAAACTGGCTCAGTAAGGATCCCCCTCTTGCACATAGTGTAAGGCTAAAGCACTCGCCCCGCAGCTCAGGCTGCCCCACCAGTATTGAGTACAGCTCCTGAAACTCCTCCCAAGGGCCCATTGGGGGATTAGCTCTGCTTCCAAGAGCATCAGATTCAAGAGCCATCAAAGGATGCCAAATCTAGCCTGCTACATTACCCTGCACTGCAAGGCATGAGGCTGAGCTAGATCACATCCCTGCCCCCTTTACTTTGGAAACCAAGGAGCAGTGTCTCCTAGTACTGACTGTCTCTAATCTAGGGTGATGCTCCTGCTCCAGCGGATGTTGTCCATCGCAGTGGAAGTGGACAAATCTCCCAATTGCAGCTCCTGTAAGATTGCAGATGTGATATTCCCATTTATATTGAATATTCCTCTGAGGAGCCAAAGGTAAGACAAATGTGTGCAAAGCAGCATCTGCCCATGTAACCAGTAGTCTTATTCCCAATTTAAATCCAAGTCCAGATGCATAATGTCCCACGGGGTATAGAAAGACAGGCTCATTTATGACCCAGCCAGCAACAGCATGGCTGTTAATCTCTGATGGAGATACAACATCACCAGCTGACCACATCTACCCAGCTCGTGTAAGAACAGTTGATTCTCCCCCTTGTTAAAGTTGCAGGACCTTAAAACTGTGAAGAGCATCTGAAAAGCAGCGCTTTGCATCAGCATGGTCATGTACTGGCAAACCCATTACTGATTCCCAGGGGCGACTGGGTAACTCATCAGAAATATGCTGCAGTTCCTACAGCTTTGCACTACCATCCTTTTGTTTGCATCTCTTAAGAAATGCAGTACCTGAAGCCAAGGCACAAGGGCCCAGCTGGCTGTAGTGTAGACATGAGAACACAACCCACAGACAATTCAAACCCACCTTTGCCAGCCCCAGCAGGCAACTCTTTTGGACCCTTCTAGCAGAACTCTCTAAACTGACTAACCAAGCTCTTGCTCCTCCCAGGACAAATCTAGATCTGGCTGGCCGCTGGCTCCACTTCACACTTGCCTGGCTGCACTCCCTGCAACTCAGCAGAAATGGGTAACCCCTGCATAGCCTGCTGAGCAAGGTTAAGTGAAGCAGTCAAGCTTGCTTCACAGACTGTACTGACCTCACCTTGCCACAGGTCAGACCTAAGGACATGGCTGAGCTGCATAACAAAGGTCTCCTGATCACATCTCCTGTTTTTCCTTCCACTGCACTGCTAGACAGCCCCTGCAGTCACCCCATACCTGCAACAGATCAGCACCAGCAGAACACCAGAAACATGCTGGAGCAGTTGTTTCTGGTCAGGCTGTGGTGTCTTCCCAAATGTAAATCCCTTTTGTCTTTCAGAGAAGCTTTCTTTAACACCATGGAGAGTCAGCTCCTGCGCTGCAAACTGCTAGAGCTGTTGTTCCAGCATAGTTGTGATGTGCCCACAACCTTGCCCTTGTCTCTGGCCAAGATCCTGTACTTCCTGAGCCACTCTGTCCTGCTGCCATACCAGGTATCCAGTCCAACCTCTCCTTTGCCTTGTTTTCCCCTCAGAAAAACATCTGCTCATAATCAAATGCTGTGTCCTGCCATAGGATGAAACAGCAACATGGAAAAGATGGGATGAGATGCTGCAGTACTTGAGTTTGCTGCTGATGAGTTACCAAAATGTAATACTGGGTAAGCAGCCTGTTCTGACCTAATAAATGTGATCTCAAAGAGGCTGTGGTAGAACAGCCAAAGTACCCTACCTCCTCTCCTCACTCTTAAACTTAGAAAGATTACATGCCTCCATCCATGCTAGTAACTATTCCCAGCAGTCAAAGCAAAGCGGTGTTACATCAAGCAGAGCACCCAACTTGCTTTGCCAATGGCACGCTGTGCTGCTGTCTCTCCCCCAAGAGGAGAGGCAGCCCACTGTGCGCTCCTCTTGCAGAGCACTTGCGGAGCTCACTCAATGACCGGATGGACTTGATCATTCAGAAAGCCAAGCCCAAGCTCCAAGTCAGTGATGACATCAGCCATCTGGACATTGAACTGAAGATAGAGGACTTCATTAGCCGAATGCAGCACATCCTGGGGCAGCCTTTCCCCTTGCAAATCACAGAGAAATTGCGCATGTTTCGGGAGTTGTTCCTCATTGTCTCTGACACCTAATGGAGACAATCCCATGCAGCAGGGGGACAGAGCTTCACATTTCCTCTATCAGATCCTATCAAGGCCCCATCTCATGCTGCAGTCTCAAGCATCTATGTCATGTGGATTTGTTTACATTTCTTTGGGAAAAAGTCTGATTTACATGGTCTCAAAATTTCCTTCAAAATTTGTCTCATCCTACAGTTTTACAAGGCACTTTTTACACTTATAAAAAATAAATTATTTTCATATTTCTTGACTCTTCCCTCTTGGTGCCAACCCTGCCCAAAGGAAATGCAGAGCTCTAGCAGCTGTACCTTGGGATAGCATTAGACTAACACAACCATAAACTCTTGACAATAGCTTGCACAGCAAGCAAAACACCAAAATACCTGTTCAATACACAGGAAAAGGTAATATTTAAGAACAAAAGCAGGCGTGGGCTGCAGCGAGGGCATTCACAGTGCAGAGATCCCTGTGCCATGCTGGTTAGTCTCCAGGAGAGGAACATTTCTGTTCCAAATACATGACTTTGCCCAAGGTGATTAGCATGGCAAGAGGCAGGATGGGAGAGCAGCATCAGCTGGAAAGGCTGCACCTCTTCCAGAACACACTGAAGTGCCTGCAGTGCAGGGAAGCATGCAGGTCATAAGGAATATGCAGTTCAAATACACTGCCCTCAACCCAAATTGCAGCTGAGGTCAGGAAGCAATTCATCATTTCTACAGAAGGTTGCCTCAAACAGGTCAGAAGCAAGAGATTGGGAGTTGAGAAAGACTCCTGTAGCTGCCCACCACCCCTTTACCTGCCACTGTGGTAGGCAACCCTTGGCAAGGTCCCAACAGAGACCAGGAACCTCAAGCAGCACAGCCAGGAACACAATAGTCCTGCACACACTGAAGACCTGATGCTTGCTGCACAGCAAGGCCTCATCCAGAAGCCTGGCTTCAGTTAGCCCAGGGTGGTTTGAAAGTGTTTAACCTGAGGCTCACAGGTTTGCTCCTTGTTCTTCAGGAAGCATCTTCCTAACAGCCAGATGTAGAACTAACCATTCATCCACAGGATAGTGCCCCTCTAATCCAGGAAAAAGTGAAAAAGTCTAATGTTTTGTAGTAGCCAAAAGTGTTCCCAACAGTGCAAACTCCCAAGTGCTCCCAGCTCTAGAAAGCTGCTCTTCCTGGATGCTGCACTCATTCAGGTGTATTTTCCAGTTAGGTCCTTTTAACAGGATTATATGCCTAGCATTAGACTAGAAGCTGCATTCCAGCAAGAGGTCCACAGTTACAGATGTTTTCTGATAGGTTGGTCATATCCCCCAGAATGATGTTGGGGTAAAATACAGGAAGTAGAATGAGAGTATCACACCAAGAGGCAATGCTTTAACCCCAGCCTTTCCAAATATTAGCCTGTGTAACCAAGCCCACAGCAGCAGACAGACCAGAGTACCTGGGTGGCATTCAAGATTCATTTTATCACTTTCAATTCTTGTAAGACCAGGAGCACAAGGAACACCAGTGCTCAGCTCAGATATCCTCAGCCCAGGAGAACAACTTGCTCTCAGCAGTACTTCAGCAGCTCCAAATGCTGCAACAGCACTAAAACCAGAACTTTTCAGAGGAAGGCAAAGCAGAGAACCACACCACTGGGAGCTGGGCACCTCTAGGTAAATACCAGTACGGCTCCCACACCTGTGCCAAACTCCACAGTGCTGCTGCAAATAGAGCACACAAGCTGCAAGAGAAGTACCCTCAAGAACACTAAAGAATCACCATCTGAATAGCTCAAGAAAACAGATTCCATGTTTAGCTTCACATGCACAAGCCCTAAAACAGGACTGAATCTGTGTTTGAAACCAGTCTCCCTGTCAAAAGGGAGATCTACACAACTCCCTGGTTCAAGTGCTGCCAGAGCCTTGCCCCACACTCAGCTTCACATCTTCCACAGATGCTTCACCAGCACTAATACACAAAGGACCTCCATTCACAAGGATTTTATTTTCTTGTAACAAAAAAAACATATATTAGACACATGAATGCAGACAACAAATAAATTAATGTCAAGTGAGACAGATTGCCAAGGTGCAAATGAGTGACAACAGTGAAAACTACTTGGTTGGGTGGGAGACTTTCAACACAACACATCATTGGCAGTGTTGTTGAAGCTTGAGAGAAGCAGAGCCAAAAAACATGCTTATTCAGAGGGGACAGCAGCTACCCAAGTGAGCCAACCCTGCCTCACCCTCTGGGAGGAATGTTTAGTTTAAGGCAGCCAGAGCTCAATGGTTACCAGCTGTTAAGTAACCTCTCTATGATGTCCTGGCAACAGAGAAGTTTCCAGTACTGAATGCAAGGCTGCTGCCACAACCTCACCACTGTACAAAGCCTGCTGCTGGCTGAGCTCTGCAAAACAATCATGAGATGGAGAGGAGACTTTGCCGCAAGACAGATGAAGATTACAGAGCAATGCTGCCTATAATGCTGAAGGGATTAGATGGTAGTCAGGTGTTCCTTCCACTTTTCATGAACACAAGTGTTTGCTGTTCCCAGTAGCTGGTTCTGACCAGGCCAAGAATTACATACAGCTGTATCACAGCAGGGGAAACACTGAGCTTTGATCTTCCCTCAGCTCTCCCCAGTCCTGCAAAATGCATTTAATGCTGAGGAAACAAAAACCCTATTTCAGAAGTGTCCCTTGTGTCTAATACACTTCTACATGATTCATATAAGATGCTAGAAAAAAAAACCAAAACAAATGAAGCAGCACCCAGACTACCAGAACATCTGCAAACCTGTTATCTAGAAGGCAGGACAGCATTCTGCAGAAAGAGGAGGATCATTTGGTCCAACCCCTACCACTCTGGTCATTACCACCTTTTCAGAGGGACATGAAATGTTGGAAGAGAAGCAATACTGCCAAGCCCCAGGAGATTCTGCTCTCTGCCTTTCTAGTAAAAGCATCTTCAAACAGTCACTGATCCACTTTTCCTCTAGAACTCCAAGAGGAAAGTAGTACTAGGTGTTGAACTACAAGTTCACACTGGATTGTAAGGGAGTGACACATTTTAAACTGACCCACCACATTCCCAGAGCAATTTCCTTCTCGCAGTTCATGGTCCAGTTTTCAGTCCTTGCTTGTTTTCATCATTTTCTGCTGGTCTTCTATGTCAGATGGAACCATGGTCCTCCCAAGGTTACTTCAGCACTGTGCAGAACAAGACAATCAGACTATAGGTAGAGAAGCCAGTCTGCTTGCTCACCACAAGCAAGCCTATCCCACAAAATACGGTTCAAGGTTTTACTGTGGTGCAGTGTACCAGGAAGCACATCTAGTGCAGCCTAGCAGACCAAACTGGTGCGATACAGGAGACAGGATGGTTTACACTGGTTTAGTACTAGTGCAGGAGTATTTCCAAGATTGGCTTTAGAACAGTCACAACCATTTCCTTTTCTGAGATGAAGAGCTGGAAGAGAGACGTTCCTATTTTGCTGCAGCACAACAGGATAGGGAGGCAGCACCTAAGACAGCCTGTAGCCTGCTAAGAACATCAGCAGCATTCTTCCTAGAACCCAGAGGGAGTGAGCACATTAAGATCCCGAGGTTTGATATTATGGGAACGAGAAGATTGCTTCCTCCCTTCTGTGACTGGAATGTCCATTTTGGGTGGCTTGAAGGTGACTGGATCCTCAGGCATCCTAGTAGCCTGAGCACGCATCAGCTCCATTGGGGTTGGCTTCTGGGCACCTTTATAGGATTGGATGGTAAATCCTCCTGATAAAAAAGAAAAATATGTAAAAAAAAAAATCACAGCAAGTAACAACTAGGAAAAAAATAGCCAAGTCCTTCTTCCACTGCTGCCAGAAGTGAGCAGTATCACCAACACTTGACACTGCAGAAAGCCTATACAAGATCCAGCAGCCTCACATCATGTAAAACCTATTCCACATCAGTGGCTGGCACTTCCAGTTCTGGTTCCACTAGACAGAGAAAGCAGAGTAAGCAGCTGTCACCTTCACACCCTGCCTTTCCACTGCAGCTCAGAGCAAGTTACTTCCACTTTCAGACCCTCAGCACAGGTCTTACCTAGCTGCTTTATATTTAGGCACAGAAATTATATGAATACCACACATTCACAAAGGTGGTCCTAGGAAGTAACAAGGCAAACAGAATAAAGCTCCAGAAATAGCAACTCTGTTGTGGGACAGATCTCCAGTAGCTCTTGAAGGGCAGGAGATTAGAGGACATACCTGGATCATTGGAGGATTTCTGGATGGCTTTAGGTCCAAAAAAGCTCCATCTTTCAGATGGTAATTTGTCCCCACCAGTTTCCATGGCAAAGTCCGGGCCAGTGATAGAAGTAGAGGATCCCTGACTAAACCAGCCCCTAGGGAAAGATCATTGAGATGTATAAAACATGGGAATAAATACTTCAAGTGGCCCCACCGTGCCAGGAACTTTACATGTAGTTATTGGGGCACTTTAAATGATCTTAATAGGTTTGTTAGAACCCAAGATAAGGATATATACACTCAAGTTCCACAAGCTTTCATCATTTGGATCTGTCCAACACAAATCCACAGCAGGGTCTGACTTTCACCCCTCAGTGGATAAGGTCATTTGTAGCAGCTCCCACCTCAGCAGCCTGAAAGAAACCACAGGAGGCAGTGGTCTGCCAGAACAGAGTACCTGTTTTTATGCTTGGGAGAGGAATGGGGAGTGCTGCTTGGAGTGGACTGAGCAGAAGAAGTCTGTCTGTCATCTTTTGTCATCTCTCCACTCTGCATTTTTAACTTCTGTTAGGAGAGGCAAAAGAGAGACAGAAGCAAGAGATCTTACATACAAGACATAAGGAACAGACAGGCAGTTTTATTGTCAGAACTGGACAAGAGCTTCTATCACAGGTGATAAAGGATTTAAGTATCACTTCACCTTAAGTTAAACCCAGTATTATAATACTTGCATACACCCCTTCAGCTTCTTTGCACAACAGATAAGCATTTTGGAATTCCACTATGCTCAAGACATCCTCCAGGCTACAGGAAGTAAAGTAACACCTACAACTCACTCTATGATTCAGAGTCACCACCCAACAGCAACATACTGCTTCCAAACCAGCACTCCCAGGGAGGCTGCAATATAGCAGAGGCAGCTTACACACCAGTTCAACCACCCAGTAACAACTGTAAACACCCCAGCAACCATTTGTCTCCAGCACTTTTCAGAGCAACAAAGCTTTGCAGTCCCACAAGCTCTCTAATGAAGGTGAGACCAGACATCATACAGAAGGTACAAGGTCTGGGAGTACTAGACCCCGAGAAGTAATCTACACAAAACAGGATGGAAACACTGCTCTAGAACACCAGTGTGAACTGCATTTGGAGAGTAGTCCTGGTCATAAAATAAGGCGGAACTGTGTGTTGTGTGAACCCAGGTTATTACAAGTCAGTACAAACTGAACTTTGAAGAAGTCACTTGAAGGGCAGTTATATTTCAAACACCAACTACACAGGCACCTTCTGAGAACATTTCCTGTCACTATCCAAGCCATGCCAACACAACTCGCCAACGCTGTTATTGAAACTTTGACCTTGTGAGAGTACACTTGGAGAGATCACTTAATAGTTGTTATTATTGTGGACAACTGAGCTCATCAGAAGCATGCTGATTCAAGACTGTTGTCCTTATTTCCAGTAAGAGGCAAGCCCAACCTCATCTACTAACTTCTGCATCAGAAATGCAGAGTTTACAAGTTCTCTTGGGACAAGCAGTTACAACAGTCAACTGCAGGACACCACTCAAAGGTACAGCAAGAAACTAGATTCTGTGTAGGGTTGTCCCCACTTGGGAACACAACTGTAGCAGTCTGACATGACTGCGCAATGTGACATTTCAGAGAAAAATTTGTTTCAGAACTATAAAAACTAAGACTAACTTTAAGCTATTACACAACCCACACAAAGCCAATGCAAAATAAGCCTTACATGGACTGCCTCAGCCACTCGGTGATACTTGGTCTCCTCAGTAGTGAGGCCTTTGTGAGGAGTGTAGCCAGCATCTCTCAGCCCTGCCTGCTGCTCGAAGCGCTGAATGCTCTCCTGAGTCTGCTCTGGAACAGACAAGAACACACATTCACACAGAAATGCCACTACAAGCAGCTCCTGCAAACAAAGGCAACGTAAGCAACCAAGTGTAAGACCCTTTTTTCCAATCACATGTTGTGATGAGTTGATAGAGGCAGCAAGATGAAGCTAAGGAGATAGTCTGACTTAAAACTAATGAGCAGTAATTCATCCCAGCTGTAATACCTGTAACTAAACCAATCTCACCCAAGAGGCTGCATCACTCCTAACTGCAACTTCCTAAATCTAGGAGACCTCAGTGAACTGGACATTAAGTGAGAGCCTCTAGATTCAAGGAAGCTTTTTTTGACAAACAAAAAAAAAAGTCTCCTGAAAGACTGCCCCAGGCAGCTAATCTGACAATCACAGCCTTGCAGAACAGGCAGTAAAAAATCCCAGTGATTTTAGATTAGGTAAAATAAGCTACTTCAGACAGATACAGAGCCAGCATCTAATGCTTTGATATCAACTTCAGTTCTGAAAAATATAAGCACCCACCACCACAAGATGTTCACACTCTAGTAGAGCTAAGAAAAAAAAGTAAAAAGAGCACAAAGACTACTGGAAAAGCCCGATATCATCTTCAAAATGGAACATATGCCATTAAAGTTATACAGTTCGCTATCCCTGCAAATATAGGAGAAATCTGGAGGACCTTTGTTTATTTCCAATTTATGACTGAACATTGTTCTTAGGAAGCATAGATTGAGGCTCCCAACTTCTTACTGCACATGAAGAGTTTCAGGCCATCATGGTTTTATGTAGATTAGCATTTTATCATTAGACTAGAATAGGAGCTGCCTTCCAGAAGTCCATATTCCTGGATGTTACTTTCTGATGTGTTGGTTATTTTTGAGCCAAGACTGAAATAAGTGCAATAGCACAGCTATTCCAAAATACTGGTCTGAAAATCTTTGGAAGCACTGCTTGGAGGAAAAGATGAAGCTCAGACCCAGCTGCTAAAAGAAGAGGTAGCAGGGACAGATTAATACATGAATAATTCTTCATTGCAAATGAGTACATCTCTGCAAACACAACTGACCCAATTTCACTTTAAAGCATCATGATTTATGATGTTTGGGTTTTTTTTTGAAGCATTACTGTTAGCAAGACAGCTGCTGCTGTTAACTAACATAAATGTCAGCAAGTACCCCATTAGCACCGCAGGTCAGCTTTCCACACCACTCAAGTTAATTTTAGAGCATTACCAATCATTCATAAACAGCAAGTTAATAAGCAAACAGCAGCAACAGCAACCACCTCTGCACTCCAGTAATAAGGTGGTGTGGCCTGCAGTGTCCTATCAGTAGACAGTGTACCCTGCACCCCTCCCTCACCACCCACCTCCAGCACCTGGAAACACTGAGGCGGTAAGCATGGCATATTCCCTAGTTCCTCACTTCCTTCTAGAAGCATCCTTCAAAACCACTCATGCAGCTCAAGAGCAGAGTTGGTCTGAACCCAAAAGCTGTCCAGGAACTCTGGTAGTTCCCCTAAGGCATTACCAAACCAGAGCACACTTATGTGCCCACACCCCATTAGCCACCACATTAGAGACGAGTTCTTACTTGTAATAAGAGAGTTCATGATGATATGAGTGGCCTTGGCCTTCACCACAGGTACCTTGTTCACACTTTCAGGGGATGATGGAGTTAAGACAGGCACACTCGTGTGAGCATCCCCTTCCTCAACCTGTAGGGAAGAAGCAGGGTACTGTTTAACATGGGAAAACATCATCACCTTAGGAGGACACTAACTACTCAAATGAGACACAAGGCCCAGCTGTTCTAGCAGTCAGCCTTCATCCCATAGAAGAAACCCATACACTCTTCTCACTACAGCCCCGGAACACTTAGAGCTTGGACCTTATAAATGAATAAATGAAGAAGCAACCTGCATTCAACATTTGAAAACCTACCAGGCTCCGAGCCATCAAGCTGCTAGTTTAAGTACAAAAAGAGTCAACGGGGAAAAAAAAAAAACAAAAACAAAACACAGAACACCCCTACTTAAATTCTCATAACTGCAAACTGGACTTCAAGGTCAATTGCACAAGAGCACCCTCCCACAAACAGCTCAGAAACACAAACTATTTACAGAACAGCTGCCACACAGGCTAGAGGCTGGTGTTCAGCTCCTGTTTTCTCCCTCACTCCCTATATCAGTTTCTTGCTCAGCGTATCTAGCAGGCATAGCTCTACTACTGATCACAAAACCCTAGCAACAGAGGCCTGACAATGAATGTTAAAATACAAGAATTCCTATGAAACAGACTTCCTCCTCTTCACACAGGAGACGTTGTTTCCTGACTCCGCAGTTTGCTTTTTGTGCCAAACCACAACTTTAGGTTTCTTACCACAAGAAAGATTTTTTCTCCTCTCTATGGGTTCTAACTTGAGCTGTGCCTTCAGTAAAGAGGCTTGCAGACTTACTCTGAGTAACGACGGCAAACCACATCTCGCCGTCAATGGGCTGTAACTAAAAACCACAGAGCTTGTATTTATCATGGGAAACTGCATACGGTGCCACCAGAAATACAAATGGAAATGGAAGATCATGTTCTACCAAAACTCTACTGGCATTAGACCGTTCCTTCTGGGGTGGTCATGCATGGCCAAAGCCAGCACTTTTTGTACTGTCAGCTAAACAGAAATTAGTGGTCTCCTTGAGCGAACTGGCTTCATTCCAACACCACAAATCCC
>JAAGNO010014060.1:0-10720 GCA_033439905.1 Ceryle rudis | reverse complement strand
CGCGCCAGCACCGAGGTACCGCCCCCGGCCACCCCCCCGCCCCCGGGGCCGCCCCCCCCGGCCGCGACGGGCCCCGCCCGCACCCCCCTGCCCCAGCCCGGTAACTACGCTGATCGATCGATGGATGGATCGATCGGTCGATAGATAGGCGCGATGATCGCGGGGCGGCGGGCCGTGGCGCGGCGCCTTCCCGGAGCGTGCGGTGCGGTCCGGCGCGGGAAGCCGCCGGGCCGGGCGGCCGGTCCCCGCTGGACGGCCGGAGCCGAGGAGCGGCCGGGCCTCCTTCGCCAGGTTCGGAATTTGAATTGTGGAGGTAAACTGGCTGCAACCGTCTCCAGACAGCTGCCTCCGAGTTGACATCTAATCTGCCATCTGATTGGCTCCCCGCTCGCCATTGGGCACCTCGCGCCGCTGATGTAAATAGAAGCGCTGAGCGGCGCAGTCACCGAAACCCCCGCCACAAATAACACCCGGCAGTCGCGCCGGCGGGGCGAGGTGGCGCGGGCGGGCGGGCAGGGGAGAGGTGCACCGGCACCGGCACCGGCACCAGCACCCGCACGGCCCCCGCACCGGCCATGCAGGCCACCGGCGCGGGGAACAGCCAGGGGCATCTCCCCGGCCCTGCGCCCCCGCCCCCCTATCCAGTTTGGTTAGGCGGCGTGGGTTTTCTGGACATCGATTTATTTATTTTCTTTTTTAGCTTTTTAATTCTATGTTCGTTGGAGGCGGTAGGGGAGTATCTTGTAACGACAGTGCTCGGACGACAATTCGGGATTTCAAGTTGCACTCGTGCCTCTAAAAACATTTTGTAATGTTGCAGTTTATGGATATTACACAAGGGATTAGATTTTTGTAGAAAAAAAAAAAAGGAACAAAAATCCAAATATTAATTTCATTACATTTCTGTTAGCTTGATACCTAACCTATGCATGCCTCTTAACAAAATCTTGTTTGCATGTAGCTGCTCTAAGTGAGAAAACGCTGTGTATTGTACAAAGACGGGAAAAAGCCGTTCTGTTAGGGGTTGCATTTGTTTCATCTCTGCAACAAATCCAGATATTCGGGGGGAAAGAGTGCTTTTGTGTTTGAACTGTTGTTAGAATAGTTCAAGAAGCATCGGGAGTTGCTGATCTCAATATTTTTCTACAAAAGTGTGACATTAGGCTTGAATTCTCGGTAGAAAAGTGGATTGTGTTAAATGGAGTAGTGCATTAGAATTTTATAGGTTTCTTTTCCCTTCAACAAGATCTTTCTGTTAAGAACTGTTAAATCTTTTAATAGCTTTTATCAGTGAGGAGAGACAGGAACAAATGCAGGTGTATGCTTTTGAGGTCCTCTACGGCTGGATCTTTCCATAAAGTAGTGAAACAGAACCTGGAGAAAATGTCGCTTAATTTTGTGAACACTGTATAAATTCTGAAAAAATAATAGGAACCTTGGACGGGCTGGCTGTGTGTTGTTTGTGTACTTTCAACAGACCACTCCTGTCACATTATTATTCCATTTGCCTTCTATTTCTTCCCAGGAAATAAGATTTTTTTTTGGTGAGTGTTAATTTTTACCTTTTTTAATTTGCACTGGTTAAAGGGTCACTGGAAGCCATAAGGTAATGGGGCTTCGTATGCATAACATTTCATAATTTATATAAAAAATATTACCATTGTCTGCTTGCTTTTAAACACTGGTAGTTCAGAATTTATGGCTTTAAAAGCTAGGATAATCATCGTCAGATAGACAACAGTACGTGTGAGTTCACTGTGCTGTTTCTTCATGACTGAAATTGTTTTAAATATTTTATTTTTATTGGAGGAGTGAGAGTAAATTCATTGTGTCCTCACTACAACTCTTAGAAATATTCCCTTGTATTTTGGGGGTTTATGACCTCTCTTACAGATTATTTTATTTTGTACTGTAAAAATTAAAATGCAGCTGAAAGAAATAGAAAAAAAAAGAATAGTCTGGCTAGGGCACAATTTCTTTGATTTTTAATAATTATCCCCCCCCCAAATAATTGCCATAAAGGGAAGTCATTAGTGTTCTTTATATTAAAACTTTTCCATCTAACCAGTAAGTGATTAAGAAATTTTCTTAGATTTTAAAGTAATATTTTTTTTTAAATGTATAAAATAGGTTCTGTCAAATAAAAAATACCATTATCTTACAGAATACAATTATTTTTGTACATTGTTTTTATTTTTAATTCTCATGTGTCACTCTCCATGTATGTTACATCATTAAGTAGAGAAAATTACTGCTTTTTGAAAGAGAAAACCAGGATATGCGGTCTAGCATTAGAACAGGCAGCTTATCTTTATTTTTTTTTAATAATCATCTGTGTGTATACTCTATATACGTGTATACTCACTTCTCATGTGTCTTTGCAAAGCAGATGATGATTGACCCCTATGCTGATGAGAAACTATTGTGCTGTGAACAGAGAACCGTCAGTAGGCTATGACATCTGAGATACTTGTTCAGGAAATTCTTCCCCTCAGCATGAGTAATTTTTGTAATATGCAGAACTGTTGTGTCCCACTCTGAACTAACTTCTGTGTTTGTCCAGCCTATTAAATTATTTAAGAAAATTTTGCTTCCATTTCATTTAATTGCCTAACCCAATCGAGAGATGAGATGCAAGCTTGAAAAAAAGAGGCCTCTTGTTTCTGAAGAAACACACATTTTCAAAGGGGATGGATATTGCTCATGTGGATAGATTGATTTGATTGTGGAGGAGTTGTGTGATGCTAGTACAGTACCTTGTCATTCAGTTATTGTGAGTATTGATTAATTCCTTGGCAATGTACAGATATTTAGAGTCCTTTTATTCTTCACTTTGATATGCACTACAGTAGCTTTACACATGAGCTGGCCTCTCTGTGTGCGCTTTATATATACATCCTTCACATTTGTGCATGTGTGTAACATTTACATACACCTACACACAGAGAACCTGCGTATTTTCAGGAGTACCTCCATGGCATAAAGTATATAGCAAGTGCTAGAAAAAAGCCATTGAGCTGCTCTGAGTTTGTGTGTGTATCAGTCGTTTGTTTTGCAGCAGAGAAGCTCAGAATATGCCTGATTCTGCAGCTCTTTTTATGCCAAATAGATTGCCTGTATTGGGAGTTCTGGCTAAGCCAGGGCTGCAGAATCATGTCCTGTGCCTGAAGGCCATTAAACAGCTGTTAGTGTCGTGAAGAGATTCTTGATGTCTCAATGGGAGAATAAAATATATTTTTCCCTGTGCTTTTTTGAATAAATAGTATTTAGTATTCACATAGCTTCTATTTAGAAGCAGCAAATAGCAATATTCTCAGTTAGTAGCATCTATATATATATTACGACTGTATATTTGACACTTTGTGGTTTGGTGTTCAGTTATTGGTTTCTGTAGTAGCGCTTATGCCTACATGTTGAACAGCAGGACCCTGTGTACAAGATACAATAAAGAAAGAGAGACGCAAACCTGTCAACTCTATTACTGCCTCCATCGTGTGAGGATTCTACAGCTAAGCAGTCGATCACTGTCTTTGGCATTCTGCTCCAAATCTATGGGGATGAAAACTAAGGCACTTAATCCCTTGCTAGATTTTCAAGCTACATATGTAACATCAATTTTTTTGAAATTAGTAAGCACGGTCTGTTAGGTGATACTGTTTCATTCTGAAATAGCATCTTAGTTAAAACTGGATGAAATTTGTGCAGTGAAATTCGATAGATCTTTATCTTTCTTACCTTTGTGCCTCAAATATTTTATCGTAGGTATTTTGACATTCTCATTGTTAACGTTGGCAGTAGTTTATTTATCCTTATGTCCTTAAGATTCTACCTGTGTCCTAAGCAGTTACATTTCAGTACTTTTCAAAATGTACCATTTATCGGGAGGCTTTGAAGATTCTCTGTGGATATGTAAAGTAGTGTTGCCACACTCACTGTACATGTATGCTCAAGGCTGCAGAATTTCAGTAGCTTCTGTTTGTGGTAGGCTAACTTGCTAGAATATATTTTAGAATTGTGATTATTAAGGTACTTGGGAAAAAAAACTTTTTTCTTTCAATTTTGGGGCTATTTACACAGTGCTAAATACATGTTTTGGTAGTATTGAATAAAGACTTTTAATTAAACTTAAATTAAAAGTATACCTTAGTGGTTTTCAAATTTGTTTTGAAAACTGGTAACAGAAAAGTGGTACTAAAGCAGTGTTGTTTTTGTACTGCTTGGTGCTGTGAGAAGCAGATAAATGTAATACAGGAGAATCTTGTGGAGCCAATCATATTAAATTTTGTTTTAAAGAAGCCTTACCTGTTAATAAAATTAAATTCTATTTTTTGGTAAGCCTGAAAGGTTTGTGTGCATCTGATATATGTTTTGCCATTCAGATCATAAGGTTACCTTTTGAATTTTTCTGTTATCCAACTGTACCTGTCCATGCTCAGTTTTACAGACAAGTGCTGATGTGCTGGCACAGTGCTGCCGTGTTTGTCTTGCAGGTGGGCTGGGGGATTTCTGTTGTACTTCTAAGAGTGTCACATCCAGTGATCCACTAGGAACATGTCCTCTCCAAAAGGGCCAAACCCATCCAGGGTGGTGTTCCACTGCAGTCGAGGAGTCCTCGGGGATGAATGTATCCCAAGATACATTTATGAACAATGCATTTTGGGGATATAGATGGCTAATTCGTGCAGGATTACTTTTACCTAACTTTATTTTCTCAGTAACCGTGTTCCAAGTGTGTTTGATCTTTACACAGTTTTAGTGTGCCTTGCACTGGAGTAAGACGGTACTTCCTGTTGTACAGGGTGGGAAACTGAGGCACTTATAACATCCACCTTCCTTCAGGCAGACATGCCTTGACACAACTGAAAACAGAGGTGTCTTAGAAATAAATAGGGTCTCAGTGCCATAAACTTTAGCTTTTGAGTAAATCTAGTCTTACTGTGAATACATTCTGTTCTGGGAGAATTGAAGCTTTACAGGCATCTATTCAAATAACTGAGAAGACAAATGACTGAGCAAAGTGAGGGATTTGTCTGCTGTGTCAATATAGTCACCTTAAACTAAAGACACCGTCATCTAAAATTTTAAGTATTCCTTGCACTGTTTTATCATTATGTACTCAATGTCATCTATATAAAGTCACTGGATTTCTCACAGAAATTAAACTCTGAAGAAAATTGAGTTGAACAAGTGCCCAGGAGCTTAGCTGGTGTTGCAGAACTTACCTTCTGAGGAATATGATGTACAGAGCGCAAATATGTGCTGGGGGGTACAAGCCTACACGCACAGGCTTCCTTACCACCAAGTCCAATTGTTTTATCTGCCAGATAAATTGTCTTCATTTTTAAAGTGAACAATTTCGATGCAGAAATTGCAATTGTTGTGACATGTTTAAAGATCGCTTTTCATATGGGAATTGTTTTTATTGCAAATAAAAGTAATTTTTAGAAAACTTTGTACTCCTTGTGTAGAGAGCTTACTTTATCTGAAGGCATCTGCAACTTTTTAGAAGATTGTGCAGCCTAAGGTCATTATCCTAATATGCTATTATCAGAATGCTTCATTTATGTTTATTAAAAGCAATGCAAAAATCTGTATAAAAGTTTTCAGCAGGTATGATTTGAAAGGATGTTGATATATTGTGCATTTATAGTCATTGTAGTGGAAATGTTGATTTCGTTATAAACTACCAAACCAAGTTGCGAGGCTGATGAATTTCTGAAAGCGTAGTGGCCAATTTGTGGATATAAAACACAATTTGAAGGTTCTGCAGTGTGTGTAAGGAATTGGTTTCAGTACAGAGCTATCAGTGTTTGATCTACTTGCATATTTCTTCTTGCATTTGAGGCACGATGGGTTTAGTAACTTTCAGAAGTATGTAATCTATTTATTAGTCTCCTTTCTCCAATTTCAGAAATTATGTGGTTCATCTTTCGCACCTGAATTTGCCCAATTGCCAAATGGTGTTTTGTATTTAAGAATTCACTGCTGTACCCTTTTCTCCTCCCCTGCTATGTAGCCTTCTCAGACTTAAGAAGATACTGAATTTAGGTTTGTGATCTGATAATTGTTTATGAAGACATTCATCTGAGTGATAGGCTCTCTGACGCTTCCATCTGTAGGGCTGTGACACTGATCTCCCCCTGCCACCCTGTGTCAGTCTCTTTTTGACCATTGGGAGATGGGGAAGGAATTTTTCACTAATTTTTTTTTTTTTTTTTAAGAAATTTACATGGGATTTTTGTTAGTTGCTTATTTTCTTTAGCATATTTGCTAAAAAAAAGAATATTTGTGAAAATGGGAAAAACTAATGTATAACTCCTCCCTCCCCTTTTCCTTTTTTGGGTAGTAGTGTCAGTTGTGTTACTAATAGGATCTTGTAAGCATCTACTTTAAACTGTTACACTAGAATTTCTTTTTCCTTGAGAGCTTTGTTTGGTGTTTATCTTGGGTATCTAGTTACTCAAAAAATAAATTTTCAGTAGTAAAAGTTTCTTTTGGATGATGGTAATTTTTTTACCTGGTTTAGTTAGAAAATGGTTTTGATTCTGTCAAATTACTGAATCAATTTATTTGCCCTTTAAAGACCACGTGGGCAGGTCCACTGTGGAGTTCTATTGTTGTAGCTACATAGTAAGGCTCAGGGAATTGCATCCTTAACTAATAGCAGTTGTGTCAAGCCCCCTTATATTTAGCTTACCATGGGGGTGGTGGTGCGTCTGCACTGGCAAAACAACAGCCTTTGTAAGTAGCCTTTCCTGAGGGGTTTGTTTGCAGGTATAGCTGTTAAGATGGAGATAACTTGCTAAGTTTTTCAGAGTGTAGAAAGTTCCACAACGTGTTTTGGTTGTGTTTTAAAAATGTAAAGTGATCTGTGTTATGCAGGAAAGAGAGAGCTGTCTTGCTCTAGCACAGTCCCTGCTACCACTGGCTTTCACAGAAGGACCTGAAGTTTTATCATGGTTGGGGTTTTGTTTTTGGTTGGATCTTTTTGAGTAAAAGAAAATTGGTTCAGAAGATCCCAAAAGGAGAGATCAGATCCTGGTTTAAATTGTAGTCGTGTGCTGTTCTCAGTGTGGACATGGCTTAATTCACAGATTGACTGAAGTGGAATAGTGCCTTCTTTATGCAAGCAGTGAATTCAGCCATGGTGTAAATTACGTGACTTCAGGAAAGTGGTATTAGTAGAGGATTGGTATAGGAGTTCTGGATATCTGTCTGCTGACTGCATGATCTAAAGGTAGCTGGTTTCACTGTTGGATACTTCAGTTTTCCTGTGTTAAAATAAGGATAATAGTTGCCTTATTTAATTATTTGAGTTTGATGTGCAGTTTTAATTACAGTGTCATGCACAATAAAAAGGCAGCATAAATACTCATGATGTGTGAAGGTATCCAGTCTGAACTGAACCTTCCTCTTGATTTGTTTGGATGGGATCTGAGACTAGGTGTTCCCAACACTGGTTGTGTTATTTGGTTAGCTTGTCAGACTTGCTTGTTTGTAAGCAAGATATTGAAACATCAGCTCTGAAAATTTCTTTTGAAAGCACAAGAACAGGATTTGTAATTCTTAAATTTTATTCTTTTAAAGTTAAAAATAAAGATAAGGAGGTTTGTTTTGACAGCATCAAAGGAATATGCTGGTTTATTTGCAGCCTTTGATTTGGGTGGAATGTATGAAGTTCTTTATTTTTTTTATGTAGCAATTTATGTTGTGAATATTTTGGATATTCTGTTTATATGAAATAATAGTATGGATGCCTTACTTTCAGGCATGATTTATGGAAAATAATTGTGCTTTTGTGGTTTATTTTTTCTTAATTCAGTGTTTCTTAGTTGATCAAAATTCCCAAGTCAAGAAAAATTAACACATTCTTTAGAGCTGTTGCTGTTTTAATATAAGATAAATGCAGATGGTTATAGATTGAGGCTATTTAAAGAAATATTTCTGGAAAAATACAGGTAGGTACATCTGAGAGTGCTTTAGTTGTGTACCAGCAATAGCAAAATTTTACTTGACAATTTTACTTGTATTGGAAAGTCTTTCCTTCCTCTAAACAGAGAAGCAGGCTTCTGTGAGGCAGATAACTTCACAGTGCCCTGTAGTTAGTGGTCATGAAAAGTGCCAGGAATATTTAGATAGCTGTTAGCTGGTTGTATTCCGTTTTCTGTAATTTGTTTTAGAGTGAAGTTTTGCTTGATTGAGGAATTTCCAGCCTGCCAGAAATGCTGACTGGCTCTTGAGGTTTCCCTGGGGAGGAGGGGAGGGCAGGCTGGGTTCTGGGGCCGATTACAAACGTGGTATTTGTAGTGTCTGTAAAAGTTTCACACATGAAGCAAACTAGTTAGCTTGTATAGCGTCACATGATCAAAATATTTTTCCCCTTGCCGCTGCCAGAAGCTATCTATTGCTTTTCAACAATCTCGCTTGTCGGGCAGCAGGCCAGGGTGTGCGAGGCGGCCCCTTTACGTGAGCTGCACCATTCTTCACCTCCCCGGCTGGAGTGCCCTGACCTTCACATATGTAGATTAGCCATGTGCTCCCTCAATAGAAGCTTGCTGCCGCAGGAAGAAAGGGTGCTGGTGGGTTGGTTGGCTTATTTTTTTATTTGTTTTGTTTGCCTTTTTTTTTTTTTTTTTTCTTAATTCCTCGGGGAATTTGACAGCCATTCATCCCTGACCTGGGCAGAGGTAACACAAGTAACTGGGATGTGAAGGGCGGGGAGGCGGCCCCTCCGCCTCACCTGCCCCCCAGGTGGAGAGCTGCGGCGGGAGGCTCGGGGAGCGCCGTGTTTTTCAAACCATGGAAGCCGTGGCTCTTGACTGCGGGTCACTTTAGCTGCCTTCCGAAGGAGGTTTTCTTCTGTGTGACTCTGCCTTCACATCTTTGAAAACAACGTTGTAGGGAGTAATTCTAGTGGTTTTCTTCAAATGATTACTTTTTTTTTCACAATTTAAATTCTATTTTTTTCCTAATAAAGTTATTGTATTCGTTTGTCTTGTATGTCATATTTTGGTTTATAATATATTTTTTTTTTCTTTCAAATTCTGAGGTTAAAATGCATCACTTGTGATAGTCCCCTCCAACCTGGGACAAAATAGTTTTTCCTGCTAGCAGACTGTAGGAGCTGCTACTTCAGTGATGTTTTCGAGATTTTTAACTTTCTACAGAATACTTTGTTGATAGATGTGTGGTATGCAAATGCAGAGGGAAATAATGCTACAAAGTATTTTGTTGTGGGTTTTTTTAAGTATTAAAAACACATTTTGTTTCTCTAATAAACCGTATAACCAGACCTTTTAATGTTTTGATATAAATAGCAATTACACTAACTAGATCCAACCACAATGAAAAAAACACCATTTAAAATCATTCAGAAGAAAAGTTCCCAGCATAATTGAGCTCTTCCTTTTAAGAGGAGGGGCTAATTGAGCAGCATCCAAAATGAACTGTCTTGTGTTTTAGAACAGTCTTCTTGAAGTGTTCAACCTGTTGGTGTAGTTGCCAACATTTTAAAATAAAAGACTTTTTCAAGAATTAGTTAGGGATCTGAGGGCTTCTGCAACCTTAAGAGTTTTATGTGTGAATGATAGTGACAATTGGAAAGTTTGCTGGATGAAATGAGACCCTCAAAGTTTTAGATTTAGGTAGAAAGATTGAATATTTCATGTATTGGAGTAGCATTTAGGGATATGGTTGGGATGTGGTTGTTCCTCAAGAACTTTCCAAATGCAGCATATTGTGAACAAGCAGTGGAGAGGAATTGCCCACCCCAGGAAGACTGTGTAGCCCCCCCTCTTCTCATTTTAGTTCTTCACAGCTCTTTTTAATGATAATAGTAATGATAATAACACACTTTGTTATTAGGAGGAAGGTCAGGGAGGGCCCGATTGAGCTGTTACTTTCCTAGAATGTCTTTGGCAGTAGTGGATGCATTCCTTTATTTTTTTTTTCTGGGAATACTAATACTGTTATGTGTCAGCTCTGTTGTGGGGTATGGTTGCTCAAGGTTTTTCTTCTGCAGGGAGTAAGTTTTATTTGTAGATTATCTGCTTCCATCCCACTTCTTTACATCATGAAGTTAGATTATTTTATCCAAATGTCATAATCTTTTCTGCTCCTTTGTCATGTGATACTTTTTCCTTCTTCAAATATTATCTCCAAATTCTTGTCTTTCCTACTTTCCAAGTCATTGGAGTGATGGAAAAGCCATCCTTATTGTTTTCTGCCATTTTATGATTGCTTGAAAGTGGGTAGTGTCACCTTGTATCCAGGGAGAAAATAGCTTTTGAGTGACCTTGGTACTCATCCCTCTCTCTGATTTGTATTTGCTCCTCTCTGTCCTCCAAGGAATCTGTGCACAAAAGTTGTGGAGGAAGGAGTGACAGCAGGGAAAGTGCCTTCTCTAGCCAGCTTCCCATGTAGGTGCTTCTAGTGACCAAAGGTCAAATTGCATTAAAAAAAAAAAAAAAAGTCACCAAGCCCAAAATCTTGGCAAGACTTGGCAGTGTAGTCAGAAGAATCATAGAAGTAGTTACCTATGGGTGATGGTCCTGTTTTTTTTGGGGGGGGAGGGTTTCTTGGTGTGGGTTTTTTTTTGGTGGTGGTTTGTGGGGTTTTTTTTTTGTTTGTTTGTTAGGTGTTTGGTTGGTTTTTTGGTGGTTTTTTTTTTTTGATTTCTATAATGCTAATCTTCTTCAGTAACCGTAGACTTTGAGAAGAA
>JAAGNO010014057.1:6223-16671 GCA_033439905.1 Ceryle rudis | reverse complement strand
GAGAGATTCCCAACCCGCCTGGACCCTGCGCTGCTGGGCCCCCTGCTCTGGGTGCCCCTGCTGGCTGGAGCAGGGGGCTGGCACCAGATCATCTCCAGAGGGCCCTTCCAACCCCGACCATGCCAGGATTAATTTTAAATGTGGATCCATGGTATGGATTATCTGGTTTCATTAGTAGCTTTAGAGGGTAGGTGTTTAATATTAATAATCACCATTAGCCTATAGACTTAATTAGTGTGAGGAACAGCTGGATGCTGTGCAGAACCTGCCTTGGCTCCAGACACCGTGTCTCTGCCATAGCCTGGCCCTCGCTGCTGAGCTTGTAACTCATGGCAGCTGAGGACACGTCCTCATGGTTGCTTATCAATACTGCATTTCCTTCCTGCTTCTAGGACCCTTTTAAAGGCTTCTGGCTCTCAACCAGCAGTGCGAGCACCTATTGGAACAGTTCTTTGCAGTCAGGCAGCGTTTCTTCTGTGTGGGAGTCGCTGCCTTTGCTCTCCTAGGGAAAGTTTTCTTGACTTTTGCTCACAGGGACAGAATACAAGGGTTACTTGGGGCTGTCATCAGCAGTTTAATTTGCCTGTCCTGGTTATCCTTAAAAAAACCCCAACCTTTTTCTTAAGCCAGATGGAGATTTCAACCCAACAGTTTCAACTGCAATACAATTGGGTATTGCAAAGGAAATATAGAAATCCAAGAGGTGAAAAATACAGCCGAGCTGTAAAGTGCTCCTCAGCTTGCAGAGCTCGTAACTCCCGTGGCCCACGAGCAGCACTCGATATTCTCCCTGGTGCAGTGTATAAAAACTCAGCAGCGGAGTTATGCAGCTCAATTAGCACAGTTCATAAACTATGCAGCTCAATTAAGAGAGCCCGGTGTGTGGGGAAACAAAGTGAATGGAAATAGATGCCTGAAGTAATAAAATAGGCAGTTCAATGGCAGAATGATGTGGGTAGTTAAGGAGAACGCTCTCTGATGTGCAAAATGTGACTCTGAGAGTGTGTCTGTATGTAAAATACAGACTGGGTGTGTTTGCAGCTGGGGAGGCCAACGGAGCATCTGAAGCACTGTTAGATGAACCTGCAGTGACAGTTGTTTGTTGCCTGCGAGTATTTTGGAACAGTCTCCAAACCAGCAGCAGCAGCTCCATTAAAGAAAGGAGGATGCAAACTTTTTTGGTTTGTTTTTGGGTTGTGGTTTGGTTTGGTTTTTTTTTTTTCTTATTTCTGATGGACTTTATCAACGAGATGGCACCTCGATGCACAGCAGATGTTGTCCTTTGTGATGCAGATGAGGCTTTAGGAGCAGTGCAGCTGATAATGAGCTCTGTGTATTGTTACAAGGTAGGGCTGCCAGGCAATAACCACCTACGAACCCACCGCGGTGCTGAGGCAGGGTCCAGCTCCTCTGAGACACTGGGTCACATCCTATAGTTTTTAGACTTCATTTTGGGGAAAACCTCTTTTAATTTCCAAAAGGAGCTTTGACTTTGTCTGGTACGCAGGGTTTGGCCTTGAGAAATAAACAGCTATTCTAAAAGCGTCGAATAAGGTTGCTGTGCTTTGCCAGTAACTGGAGGATAAATGATACTTAGTATGGAAAAAATAAATTGGACTAGTTAGAAAATAGCTTTCATAATTAATATGGAATTTGAGAGATGTCAACCTAATATTTCTAACTTTTTTTTTCTTTTTTTGGCAGGGCTGTTTACAATCCTGAACGATCCACTTGCTCAGTTTTATACACTAAGTACACTAAATATTGGGCTGCTGTCGGTCAGATACATGGCCCAGAAATGCTTCTTGTTACCTGGTCCACATAGAAACCAAAGATTGCTTCACAAATGCCTGTGTCAAGATCCACGTCTTTGTCTGGGACAGCATAAGGGGTAACTTCAGTAAATACCTACTGGGAGAACAAAAGACTATAAATCCTTGTAATCATAGAACCATTTAGGTTGGAAAAGACCTTTAAGGCCATCGAGTCCAACCATTAACCCAGGACAACCTAACGAGAGTCTCTCCATTAACTTCAGTGTGCTTTTGAGAGGCTCTGTGATTTCTGGAGTGAAATATTTCATCCTCCCAGGAATGGAAGCACCAGGATATGTTATCTGAAGGGAAAAATATCATATTGGGTATCTCCTATTATGGTAGAGGAAATATTGTGTCCAGTTCTATGATTCTTGGGCAAGTCTTGATATGTACGTAAAAGATGTAGCTGTTTTAGTGAACTGTATGACACGTGATGGCTGAAGAACTTGCTTATATGGGAAGTATTTTCATGGTCCTCAAGGTACTTGAATCCATGCTGATTCCACCAGAATCAAAGGAATGTTCCAGGTTTTAAACCTATGAGTGGATTTAGGGGAATGTTCACCAGTGCCTTCCTCAGCAAGGTTTTGAGAGACATGAGCGCACGTATTTAAAGGGCAGCTATAGGTGCTGCCTCATCCTGTGCTGAATCTGTCCCCTGACGACACCACCACCTACAACAGGTCCTACAACACAGAGCAGACTTTTTGTTACGTGAACTTATTTCTCATGACACAGACTTTAACTTAAAAATCAGGTAATCTAGTCAAACATGTAAACCATATGGAGGTAGGAGCTGTGATTTCTATGCTGTTCTTGGTTTTCCGTGGCTGGCTCTTGGCATTCAATGGATTTTTGGCATCAAGACAGACTGCAGGGACATAAACCTGTTTTTTTCCATTAGCCTTTCGTGTTAGTAAGTTGGGAGGGGTTTGGATTTTTATGAATACCCTAAATTAAAGAGACTCCAGCCTGACGGTGAAATTAATAGAGCTATCAAAAACCCCACTGTCATTATACAACAACTGTTAATTATTTACAAGCAAACTTCTGCAAGAACAGTGCTGTAGCTGTCAGCATTGTTGTTATTAAAATTAAAATGCTTTGTTTGGGCAGAAGATAACATGGCTCGTTTAGGCTAAATGCAATGAATATGGAAAATATTCTGCTTCTCTTCACCAGTTAGTGGAAGACAGAACAATAGCATGTCTCTTTCCTAACAAGATGTTTATTTTTAAATGTCTCTAGCAAAATAAATATTTTCAGGGCTTTGTTTAAAAAGGACGTCAATTCATTGTAGCTTTTATAATAAAAGTTAAAACCAAGGGGGTGGTTTTGTTTGGTTTTTTTGGGTTTTTAGGATGGGTAAAACCATTTTCTTAAAGTAAAACCTCCCTTTTCAGGGAGTGAAATATATGCTGAAATCTTTTTGCTTTATTATCACGACATTATTTTTTTTTTTTTGCCTTATTACAATGTAATTAATTTTTTAGCATGTGCATTATATACCTCAGAGTTGTGAGCTGCTTGAGTGCTCTTTGCTTTCATTTGTCTTTCCAAGCGCGTCCTGGTCCAGCGGTAATTTCTCAGTTCTCGGTCTAGCTGGTGATAATTTTTATAAACAGCAAGAGGAAAGTCAGAGAACTTTTAAGACATCTGCTGGGTGGCTTGAGTCAGTCTTCCTGAGATGTTCTTTCAAGAGCATTAGCCAAGATTTCATTGTCTTAGTGACACCTAATGATTTACTGCAGTGAATCCGTCAATGAAAAAGCAGACGAATTCAAGTATGACTACGTCAGAGCTGCAAGGGCGAAGCTAGCGTGGCAAACCTTGGCAGGGATTGAAAACCCTAGCTCAGAAAGGGCCGTGTCACTGTTTTGTCCATCGAAATGCCATCAGCCTTCTTCTCAAAGCTTGTTGTTTGGGGCTCTCTCCGTTTGGGGCTCTCTCCGTTTGGGGCTCTCTCCGTTTGGGGCTCTCTCCGTTTGGGGCTCTCTCCCAGATCCTTACTTTGCTGCCTTATGTTCCCTGGCCTGAGGTCTGTTGTGTTTTCTGTACAGGTGACCCTGGGAGCAGATTGTGTTTACTTTGGATAAGAGGAACCCCTTCCTACTGTTCACCCCATGACATTAAGGGGAAAGTGTTGGCCGAGAAGACAGTCAACACTGCTCTTGTCCTTTCAGCATAGTTATCAGAATAACTTTTCCATGTGAATCTCCCGCAGACTGTCATTAGCTACAACTGTAGTTGTGTTTGAGTAAGTACAAAACCAGCCTGGGGTGCTACTTTTCTTTCCGCATCAAAAATTAAAAGATTGTCAGACATGGGGTGGAAAAAGCAACATCGGTTGTTATTACAAATCAAAAGTAGTGAAGGACTCAACCTCTTGATTCCTACTGTAGAGTGACTTCAGTAGTTATCAGATGCAGAAGTAAAATCCAAGACCCGCATTTATGGTCTCCTAGTTAGACCATGCTGTCTTTTGAAACATTTTAATTTTTTTCTGAAATCTCATTTAGAAAATGACTTTGAGAATGTTTATGTTCTGCTATCAGCTTGCAAGGATTTTTTTACAGTCTCCAAGGGTAGGAGAGGAGCCAGCTGCGTGTTTCATACACAGAGTTAAAAGGAAGATGTAGAGAACACACAATTGCATTTTATTTAAACGACGATGATGTAACATCATTAAAAATGTGTCCACCCGCCATTAATTTTGTGTTTGGTTGTAGAGGCCATGGTGGAACGAACAGGAGCAAAAAAGCTGTTTGGAGGGTTTGCCGTCGAGACTGAGGACTCGGATGACCGAATGCCTGTTCAGTGGAGCGGATTTTCTGAAACTGTGTAATTTATAAATCCTTTCTTTACTGGGAAAGGACAAAAGCCCCAACAAGAATGGTACAAACTCATTATCTTTGGGCAAACAGTCCATCTTTTCTTCCAGCAGCTGCTTAAGAGTGCTTGACCTTATGCTTTGCTGTCCAGAGAGTTGGATTGTTTGATATTGCTTTGGCTGCTATTAGAAAAATGTCAGTGCTGGGACATTCCCAGTGTGGGTGTGCTCCTGTGCTCTCCCAGGAGAGGAGGACGTGGCCAGTATCTGTTCTGTTGAGATCCATGGGGTCTGTGTAGGGTAAGCTTTAGTTATGGTTGAGTCACTGGGAATCTGGAATTTATTTATCAGGTGAAAGTTAAGGGGCAAGCGCACAGACGTGATGAAGGTGGAAGGGAAGCAGGTTCAGCTTGCGTGCAGAATGTCACCGGGGTGATTTAGAAATCACTTCTCTGCTACAGCTGCCAAGCGTTGGAGGTGTTCAGGTAGGTCCTGGGCACTGGTTCCACCTGGCAGTTAAGCTTTCAAAGAGCTGGCTGAAGCTCTATGATTTGGTGAGGGGTGACAGGTGACAACTGAAAGGATCCATTTCCTCCAGTGTCCTGCTCGCTCCTGGTTTTTCTCTTGGCTAACGTTCCTCCCAAGACACCAAAAGGGTCCAGCCTTCTCACCGACCTCCGAGAAGAGGCCCCATAAGTAATATTAACTTCTGCAATTTCCTCGTTACTCTTAAGCAAGTTATTAATTAACTGAATGTAACCACTGGCTGTTGATAAATCCCTTTAACTAATTCAAATTCCATCTCGAGCTCGGAATGTTTTCACTCAAGCTGCTGCCGAAGTTAAAGCTTTGTGAAGAATTAGTTCTGATCTGTTTTTGAGTGCTGGCGTTGGGGAAAATGGAGAGAAGATATTTGTTTGCTTGATTCCACATGACAACTCCAGGGCAACTGAATAGACTGTACGGTTGGTTTGACAAGGCTGTGCACCAAGCCAGCGGCCTCGCATACCAGAGACAGGGGGATGGAAGGGGGACTGACAACTCTATTGGATTTTATCAGAATTTCTCTAAAGAGCGACAATTTGCCTTCAATTATTAATGTTTTTCAGAGGCTTCTCTTCTGAGAGGTATGAGTAACTAACTTAAATATGCATTCGTGTAACATTTTCAATAATGAATAAATTACTGCATGGAAAGGAGTTGAGTAGATCCAAATATTAAATAATGGAAGAGGTTTTAGAGAGCATAGGCAATGTAGTGAGACTGTTGCTGGCTGTTCCGTGATCGCAGGAGCTGGGGGTGTTCTACACAGAAAGGCATTACAGTCGTGTCCGTGACAAACGTCGGCAGTGAACTTGAAGTGCCACGGCGAGAAGGAGCAGTGCTGGTGGTGTGGGGTGTGACAGCGTGCACGTCAATCCTGCCGAGCTCTGGGCTCCTCCTGGGGCTCAAACCTGTTGTGCTGTCCTCGCTGTGCTCAGGAGGCACTTGGTGCCGAGGGCTGTGGATTTATTTAATGTAAGCCCCCCTTACATTAGGGGAGCTTTGAAAATGCAGGCGAGGGAAGCTGCTGGCCCTATTAAAATGTGCGTGGAGTGGATTTGCAGGTACCTGGGAGGAACCTTTGGACGTTCAAGGATTTCGGGAGACTTCGAAGGACAGTGACTTTGTGCTTATTTATTGCTCTAGTCTGATTTTTTCACTTCCAGCATGACCCTCTTAGAGGCCCTATCCTGAAGTCCCTCACTCTGTTCTGTTTAGTCTGCCACCCCCTTCAGACAGAAATACATATTTATACATTCAGTAGAATTTTATAACAAGTTATTTTTTCTGTAGCATCGCCACAGCCTTGAAAATTTGTCACAGCTCTGCAAGCTGGTTAAGGAACACTTGAAAATGACCAGCTTTGACAGCATCACCATGACAATGAGTGTGTCGGTATTTGTTATAGGAAGCCATTTATTCCATATTAGCAGGGTGCTGTTTATTTTAGCACAATATTTCAGTCTTGTGAAGATAGAAACGGAATTCTTACAAATCTGTCTGAGCGATGTTTAAAAAAAAAAAAAGGCTTAAAGTGTTAAAATGCTTATATCTTAAAAGTCTTACGAAGTGTTATATACAGCATTGGTGTGTTCTGAGACAGCAGGCAGCTGAAACCCGGGGTGTTTTCTGATATATTGGACATTGTAGAACACTGTCTCGACAGCACATAGGTTATTAAGTAGATATATGGTTAAAAAAAAATACATTTGGTTAAGTTGTAAACTGTTTGCACAAGTAGCTCTTCAGAAGTTTATAATCACCCTCTGACCATTCTGCAGCAGTTGGGTTCTGCGTGGGTTGTGCAGCCAAAATTCTGTGAGATCTGGTTCACTTAAAGCACCATCTGATCTGTAAAACCTCCTGATTACACCAGTTTATCCCAGGGGAGAATATTTACACACTGGTTGGAGCATCTAGGAAGAACTTACCTCAAATTGAGGAGAGTCGTACAGCTCGGCAGGTCTAGAAGAGACGGATCTTAAAAGAGGTTGTGTAATTCCTCTGATTCTTTTGCAGTTGTCTCCACTAAGAATGCTGCTTTCTGTGGTATAAGGACTGGATGTTGAGAGCAGGTCAGCTCCCAGCACCACAGCAAGGTGTTTCATTAGCCAAAACAAAACAAGGTTGTTAGCTGAAGCCTAATTAATAGACTTCATCTTTTATTGTTTCATCATCCGGTTCAGCATCCATGGGATTTCGAGGCGACATGAAGTGTGGAAACCTGTCATGACAGGGAAAAAAAAAAACCCAAAAAGGCAGAGAGGCTTGAAGGAAACAATGGTTGTCTTGTGGGAAGAGTTTAAATGTATGCAGCTGATCCCATGGGAACTGCTGTAGTCTATTCACCCGGTGTGAAAATGATGCTCTTTCAATATAATCTGTAATCCTTTTCTTTCACAGAAAAAAAAATGTGAGAACTTTATTTCCAAGTTTGGAAAGAGTGCTCTATTTTAGGGAGTAAATGCTTTTCAAACATGAAAAAAAAAATGACTTCAAATTATTTGTGTAACACGGAGGGGAAATGTTCTCTGAAGTACCTTGCAATATTCTGTCCATAAATTGCATATGTGAAGGTTCTTGGGAAAGTTTCAGGCTGAAAATAACCAGGAAATGTACCCAGGCTTTCTATATATATTTTTTTTTCCCCCTGGATGGGCACATGTGGGGAAGGAAGTATCCAGCAGGCTTGGAGATATTACAAACTTCTGTAACTGTTTGAGACATGCTTTTTCTAATTCCACAAAACAGAGGGTTGTTTGGGTTTTTTTTTTCCTGTGAGGTGGAAGAGAAGGATTTCCAAGGGAGGGAATCCTATATATGCCCAGAATAAAAGCTTACTTGGCAGATGATTCCAATCTCCCTCCTATTCATGGAAAAGTAAAATAAAACTAAATATGCAGTTGTTGAAAACATTCATCCCCACCCCCAGAGAGAATGGAAATCTCAACCTCCCTTTGTTCGATCTCTGCACGTGTGAATAACATCACAAACTCCCGCAGGGGTTAGCGGAGCTGCCGTCCTCTTTGGGTTTTTAGGGGACCATGTCCTAAATATTAAACCCCGTATAGAGCAGCAGGCGGTCGTACTCCTGGGGGTATCACGCGGCATAGATTTTATCGTCTGTGCGTGGAGTGCTGAAAAGGCCAAGAGTTACTAACACTGCTTTCCTTTTGCTTTCCTAGAGCGTTTTTCATCCAAGACATCCAAAGCACTTCATACAACCCAGTGTATTAAGCATGGCAACATGTCTGCGAGGTAAGGAGATGGATTATTTTTCTTTCCCTTTTTCTAGCTAGAATAGTCAAAGCCTTGGGCTGGGATGTGCCCCAGATCGCCACGGTAAAACAAGACCTCTGGCCTCCCAGTCCTTTAACACGAGTCTCCCCATTTAAGGGGAATTCTCAGATCACCTTCCGATTGCCTCTCCTGCGTAATTTATTTGACACTTAAATCCAAGTTACTTTTTTGGACCAGGTGCTCAGTTTACACCATGTAGCTTTTTCTTTAACATTCCAGAAAATGAATGCTACCTTTTGTTTATCCAAGATCTTTGGATTGAGCCTGTGGTACCTTGGTCCTTCAGAACAAGAAACACCATCTGGGAGCTGCGCTGCAGCCTCTGAGGAGAACCATGCCTGGTGCTCATGGCAAACTGAGCGTTGCAGGAGAGGATGGGGCTTGGGAAGTGCTGGATGAATCTTGGATTCACTTGGGAGCCCTTGCTGGGCACAGGGTTTGGTCTGTCCTGGGTGAGGCTCCATCAAGGGGATGGTTTGTACTCCAGCCTGTTGGCTCTTGATGTATTCAACCGCAGCTGGCTTTGAGAGCCTGCAGGGACCATGCCCGATGCTGGTGGGTTATGGATTTTGCTGCAGGGGTGAGTTGGCTGAGGGCTGAGTAGAGTGCGTGGTTAACCGCCTTCTGCTCTGCAGTGCTGTGTAAGTTCAGGTACAAGATTAGCCCAAGGTTTTAATCACCCCTCTCTTGGCAGCGAGCAAGCTAGAAGATGTTATAAGGATCACTTAACGTGAACTCTGAGTGGCCTGTGTTTCCTAAAATTCTGTAAATAATGGTGAGAGTATTCTTGATTTACATCGCCTAGCACGGGACTAGATGAACAGTAATACTGCATCGTTCTTTGAAGGTTGCAAGTTTGGTTTTGGTGAGATGGCACCATCTGGTAAAACCAAGCAACCATCTCGCATCTCGAGTCTTTTGAAAGTTAAGGAAATTATTCTGACTTCTCGTAGAATTTCCTTCCCTGTAAATTTAAAAATTTTCATCCTCTCCCCTTTCGCTTTGATTTGAAAGATATTTTATTTTGTCCTTCTAATGTCATTCTGCAGAATCTGAGTTCCTGATAAAACTGTAAGACTCAGTCTTTTAGCTCAAAGTTCAATGGGCTTTTGGATGCCCTTAGGTCCAGCTGCCCTTTTACATGGAATTTTTATTGTTAATCTTCTATTATTGGGGGAATTATTTTGCAAACAGACCGATTCAATTGCTTCAAGCTCTGAAACCTGTCAGGCTAGCTTTTATTCTGATTGCTTCTGATAAGGAGCTTTGGTAAGAATGCTGTGCCTCCAGCAAGTGGAGAGACTCACCTTGGAGGGGAACAGCTTCAAGGTCCCAGGGAACATCAGGTTCTTTCAGCTTGTCATGAAAAGGGAAACTAGGTGTTGAAAATCAGAATCAAAACTTTGAATTAGATGTGGGACTGAACCATGAACCGGTGGAAATGGCCTGGGTTATAAGATGAGTCTTTTTTTTTTTTCCTTTTTCTTTTTTTTTTCCCTTTTCTGGCATAATGATGAGTTGAAGCTCATTACAAGAGCTGGAGTTGTAGCTTTGTTTCCCACATTTTGACCACGGGAGGTGTGGATCCCTGCTGCACACCCCCATGGGCACGGTGCCGATGGGGAGCAGCGCGGGATATAGAGACTTTGGCAAGGCCCTTGGCCTCTTTTCTACTGCTTGTGTGTGTATATGGGACAGAAATGTAAGTCTCATTTGTCTTGGGCACCACTCTGACAGATCCAGTAATCTCTGTCCTATTGGAATGAGAAGATACTGATAGATGCTGTGGAGTTGAGGTGATGAGGCATGAGGAGAAACTTCTCTGCTGTGAGGCTGTGGGAGCCTGGCCCAGACTGCCCAGAGGGGCTGTGGAGTCTCCTGCTCTGGAGAGATTCCCAACGCGCCTGGACCCTGCGCTGCTGGGCCCCCTGCTCTGGGTGCCCCTGCTGGATGGAGCA
>JAAGNO010014054.1:35776-50022 GCA_033439905.1 Ceryle rudis | reverse complement strand
TTCCTTCCTTCCTTCCTTCCTTCCTTCCTTCCTTCCTTCCTTCCTTCCTTCCTTCCTTCCTTCCTTCCTTCCCATTAATCAATTCAGATTATTTGCCCATATTCTTCGTCTTGTGACTGCCATCCCCTACTCTAACCTGCCTATTTTACGTTCCTTGTCCTTTACCTTCCGGTTCCATCAGTTCAGTTCTTGCCCCATTGCTCTAAAGACTGCTGACCTTTTCTGGACTTTCTATTCTTTTGTACTTATCACTGACCCCTCCTCAAAGCAAGTCAATCCAGTGACTGACTGGGACTGAAAGATATACACCAAAAACTAAAGATGGTCCACCTTACTGCTTCCCATTTGATACACCACTGAAATACAGTATTTGGTAAAATGAATAAAACAAATGGGCAAGGAAAAAAAAATTAAAAATGCTGTTTTATTTTAGCATCAAGCAGCCCAAGTGAGGGTGTCTGGAGTCACTATAACGGGGTCTCAGGAGTCACCATAGCCGGGTCTCAAACATGGGGAAGTGTTCAAAAAAAAAAAAAAAAAAAAAGAGTGAGGATGTTTAAAATCTATGTTTAGGTAGAATCATTCATGTGATTGCATGCACCGGGCTAGTCAAGCATGGAAAAGCTCACACAGGTGTAAAACAGCAATGTAGCTTGAGAGCAAGAGTCTGCTCAAGTGGAGCCAGTATAAAGACTCGCTCTCCCTCAAGGCAGAGTCTCAGATTTTCTTAGAAGTACAGACTATGCGTGCACTGATTTATATCATATCTGGCCACCTCAGCCACAGTTTGACATAATGATAAAACAATACACACCTTTAAAAGAAGAGAATAACAAATAACCTCATAAAGATTCCATTTTGTTTTTTAAACATGTTTTCTTGTGAACACCATATTCAGTGATTTAGCAAATAGTGAATCCTCAGTAAAATTTCCAACTGCTGTAAAAGAGCAGTCAGCGGCTGCTCTTAAGAGAGACTGACCAATTTTAACAACATCAGCACTGAGTAATCCTGGCTGTCACACCACATCCTAATACGCCATGTCCCAACTGTCAGTCCAGAAAGCTATGAATGTACTTTTGTTACTTTTCACGCCAGGATCCTCAGCTCTTGCCCTGCACAGACCTGCCCACCAACATCCATATCACAACCCCACTTTTGCCTCTGTCTGTGGCTTTTTGCCTCTGTCTTTCGGAGGTGCAATATACATGGGCAATTCCTGCTTCCCCCATCCCAAAACCCCCCAAACCCATCCCAACCCTGAAAGAAAACAACCAACCAACCAAAAATCCCCGACACCTACACAAAGCTTTTCTACTACCACATAGCTGATTCCCACAGCTCATGCAATTCTTAGATCTGCTGCTTGCATTAGAAGATTCATGTCTATTGAGAGGCAATTATAGAAGAGACTGTCCCCACTGTTCACCCCACAGCACTCACCCAGGGACTAGATTCTCCAGAGATTTGAGCTGACTATTTTAACCTCCTACTTGGAGTTGCTTAGAGCAGGAACTTAAACAGACTCACATAGATTTCTGGAATTCAGTTAATGAAGAATTTAAAGAGGGAAATATAAAAAATAACCATCAGCCCAAACCAAAAACACCCCAAAAGACCACAACACACATGTAAATCAGATTGTTCATAGGCACCTGATTTCTGGGCAGATCTGTATCTTGGTCACCCACTGCACATACTTGGAAGTCCCATCATCTTGTCTGAGCTGAACATTATTCTCCACATGATGGTATTTGTGTTTCATGAAAAACATATCTTTACAGGCAGAATGGTGAGGGGTTTGTTCTGAGGACCAGGGAGACACAGGCTGACCACTGCCATCGCACAGGAACGGGAGCCATAGGTGCTTCCATTTGAAGGAAGACTTGCAAGGGCAGTCCCTCTTGCACCAACATCTGTGAGCTGTATTATTTGCCTAAGGATTTGCATATATGGTTTTATTTCTTTCCTCAGTCTGAAATACTTCCAGCTTGCACTACTGCTTTCCAAGATGATGTCCTGACTGTCAGCGCGTTTGGACAGCAAAAGGAAAGGACAAGGAAAAGTCCTGTACCCAGACGGAGAGCAAGCAAGGAGAAACCGGGCCAGTTTCATACAGTAAGTGTGAATTAGAATCATAGAATCACAGAATTATCAAGGTTGGAAAAGACCTCTAAAACCACCACATCCAACTGTGAACACCTCACCATCCTACTAGAGTATGTCCTGAAGTGCCTCATCTACATGCTTTTTTGGCAGCCCATTCCAGAGCCTGACTACTCTTTCAGTAAAGAAATTCTTCCTAATATCTGATCTAAACCTCTCCTGGTGCAACTTCAGCCCATTTCCTCCCGTCTTTATTTACTTAAGAGAAGAGGCCACACCCACCTCACTACAACCTCCTTTCAGGTAGCTGTAGAGAGCAATAAGGTCTCCCGCCAGCCTCCTCTTCTCCAAACTAAACAATCCCAATTCCCTCAGACTCTCCTCATAGGACTTGTTCTCCAGAACCTTCACCAGCTTTGTTGTCCCTCTCTGAACTCGCTCCAGCAAGATGAAGAAGATGCGATTCTTGCCTCTGCTTGCCTTAAAATTTCTTTCTACCATGTCTGGGTTGCCCTCTGAATAACTGCAAAGCTTAAGCATCCTGACCCTGTTGTTTTCTAATCAGATATCTGGTTGTCAGTTGTTGACTTCCACTGAGTATCCTCGGTTACAAATGTCTATTATTTTAAAAAATGTTGTATTGACATAAATGCAAGTGATGCCTCACACACAAAGAGAGGCAAATCATTTTGGAAAGGTCTTCTAGCCTCCTTGGTAGAATCAATAGGCAATACTAACCAAAAATAATTCAAAACAGGAAGGCATTATTTGGCTGCAGAAAGCTTGTAAAAATAATATATGGATAAATTACCACTACCATAAACAGAAAAGAATATAGAAGTTATAGAAAAATATAGTCATATGGGAAATAAATATTGCTGATATGCTATTTTGCTGGAGAGCGAACTCTTATCCAGGAGCTATAATTCCACTTGAGAAAATGCTGTAATGCTGTATGTAATATATTTATGTATACATATATATACTTCTACAGGTACATACACACACACAATTTTGACATTTTCAGAGTTCCTACTTTGATTCTCATTAAAACCATTAATCAAGAAGAGCTCTACAGACTTCACAGGAATTGCAACAATGCCAGCTTTATGCTCATAAAATCCAGCATCAGGGTGGTGTTTTTACAGATTAGTTATTTCATAAGACCTGAAGAAGCTGGATGTAGAGAGCTCAGTGTGCTAATGATGGGCACAGAGCAATAGTGCTTGCCACCAAAAGGAAGTTGGACCAACAGCACTTAGTCTGTCAGGTAAGGACATGAGCCAGTCAAACCAGGACACACTCTTCTCCATTGTAGGATTAGCAGTGCCCACAAAGCTTGAGCTGTGCAACAACAATTGCAAGCAGCAATGCCCTGTGCTCCACACCACCCGCCTGCCTTTCACCGCGGTGTATGGACAGTGTTTTGACTCTGCTATTTGTGGAAACCAGGGTTGTATCCCAGCCAGCAATTTGCAAAATGAAAAAATGTCGAAAGCTATGCATCATTTTAAAACAAGCCATCTAGGAGAACCCTGATATTTAAATGATGAAAGAGAATACGTCTATCCCTTTCAAGTTCCTCTGAAAATAAATGGCTTAAATGGAACTGTACAGGAACTTTCATCCTGTGATATATATACTTGTCACCAAGAGATACTTTTTCACCTATGACATAACTGCTATCATCAGAAAAGTATTGCTGTCACTCTACTATACTTTAGTCTCATTTTCTGCTCATTTCTTTATCTTTTCTCATTAAAACTTTACATATTCAGCTATGTTACTATTAATCATTCTCTAACATAAGTAGTTGGATAACAGAGCTGTGTAACTGATTTTTCAGTTCCAGAGCTGAACCAAAAATCCATAAGTAATTATCAAAGAAAAAAAAAATTAAAAAGCTTTATTTTTCTTTCTCATTCAAGTGCAAAAGAAGTTTCCTGTGGATTTCAGAAAGGCATTTGTTCACCTTGAATCATTCATTTCATTTCCACCTTTGTTATTTTAAGAAAAGCAGAAGATAGAGAGGACCATGTCTTGGCATCATTCGCCAAACCAGCAAGTGAAAACTCCTTGCTTTTTGGAAGATGGAGACCTGGCCCAGTGTATTCCTGTGACTGGGGGAATTTGAATACCCAGGCACTGACCTACAAGAAGATTTTCACCTCTTTTGTGAAAAGAATTCAAAAAGCATGTAAGTGACTTGTGAAAGTGGAGCAATTTTAGACGGGTAAGAGTGGGAATAGACACCCCAAGAGATCAAACGACATGACTGGAAAGGCCTCTTCAGAGAGGTGGGTTCGGACCCCAACAGGTTGATGGGAGGATAGAAAGTCTCCCATGGTCCAGGCGAATGGCATAATCACAGGTTTATATGGTATGGGTTTTTTGTGAATTAATACACCAGATTTTCTTTGATGACATTTATAATCATTATTTTATGCACAAAATGGCACTTTTTAAAATGAGTTTTAAAAAAAATTAGTCAAAACACTAACTATGGCAACATAATATAATCACAGTTGCTTTAGGAGTATGTGCTGAATTATACAATTTACATCCTGCATTTCTTCCCTTTCACATTAGCACAACCTTTGGCAAATTTCTCAAGAACCTTTGGTTTGAATATTTACCCCCTCTGGAGTTTTTGCTTCTGCCTTAAGATTTTCCTATATGTAAACCTTAAAAAGAAGTGAAAACTGATATGACGTAAATATAAAACTCATTATTGGTGTTCTCCACTGCTGCTGGAGATACTGCAGGAGTGAGAAGGGATGTACAACTTAACACCTTTTTGGGGAAAGATGAAAAAAGCATTATATCTGTTAAGGGTTAAGAAAGCTTCTAAATAGTCTCACTGAGGCAGAATAACCCTCCAAGTCAGATGACATCTTGAGGTTCTTCACACAACTGAGGGGAAGTTATCTGATCATGTAGAACGGGTCTTTAATATTTGCAGGACCTTAATAAAAAATTAGTAAGTCATGTACTTCGCTAATCAGTCTACTCCTCTCTGCAGAGGTAAGCTTCGATTTAAATGTAAAGCAGATATCCAACAACTTCAAGCTTGGGTGCCTATTAGCATATATTTATACTTGTAAATAAGTGGCATCAATCTAAAGGTTTTAGAAAGAAACCTGTCACTTCAATGGAAACCTGTTTCTAATCTTTCTGAATTAGGAAACGATTTTCCCTATATGACTGATTCAGTTCTTGTTTCCTTTGCCTAAAAAAAATGACAACTTAAAAAGATGGCCTCAGTAGAGCTGTGAACTGACATTTATTTCAGTAGTATAAAAACTCTAAAAACATGCCAAACACCCTTAAATGTTAAAATTGTTACCTATTGCACCCTGGACAGAGTTTGAGTTCATGAGTGGATTTTGAATGAAGTAATTTTTTCCCCCCATCTGACCCTGGAAGCATTTGAATTGATGACTTTAGCAAGCAAACCTGCTAGGAATAATGAGCTACATATAGTTTTGTATAATAATTCTCTCTCAAGGGCTGTGAAGCTGATGCCTACTTAGAAATAATTTTGGAAGAATAGTTGAAACAACACATGATGCCATTTTATATAATCCCAGAAGTGACTGAAAGACTGGACAGTTTTGAGGACTATCCAAGTGTGAAGAGATGGATTTGGATTAGTCCCAGCTCATGGCAAGCCTCACATTGTGCAAGACTCGCAATACTTTGATATTGTTTCTCCACAGTCCAATGAGTCTGTTTGTTCTCTCATTTTTAAATTACCTTTGGAGCCATTTTGTTGGAACTTGGGACCAGGTTCATTAGTTAAAACATAAACTTCGAGCAGTTGCTGCCTTGCAGTCAGCTAGAGCTGTAAAACAGGACCTGAAAAATGGATGACCTTCAGATTTACTTAACTGTGCAGAAATGGTATTTGTCATTGCCAGGTTCTTTTCACTTATTTCTTTTAATAAAGTACTACAAAATTTGTGATCTGTGATCCCGTGAATATATTACATTGACAGAAAAGAGCCAGGGTTTCCAAACCATACAAATAGCATGTCAGACTAAAAGAAAAGAATAAAAACTGTACTGTTGCCTTTGTCTTCTACATTGTACGATTAAAAGTTTAGAGATGTACTTACTGAAAAGTAGACAGAGAGTGACTCAGTGCTCTACTATGGCCAGTAATGTGCAGTAAGATAACTACTGTAGGCAATTGTGGATTCCCACAGTCCCATTAGGCTAGCTTTTCCTTTTTTTTTGGGTCACAGTTTGGAAACCAGGACACAGACAAAAAAAAATCACCATATGAGAAAAAAGTCAAAGTACAAATACGGCTAAGAACTCTTGAAGGAAAAAATAGCAAAAATCTTCCTGTAAAGTAACTTAATTTCCAGACTTTAAAGAAATCACCACAAAGTACACAGTTACAGGCCAGAATCTGTGCTTTATGTTTACACTACACACTTCACTGCAATATCTCTGTATGGGGCTATTCTTAACACAGAATTTGGCCTTAAACTGGTAAATCACAGAGATTTATTAGCCTTGGTCACTTCATACTTTTGGCTTGACTGTTCTTTAAACATGTAATTGACTGATGGATACTCTGCCCTGCTGTCTTCCTGCCAGCCTCTTCATTTTACAATCTCCATAAAAAAAATCAAGAAAAAATGCAAACTGGAATGGTAACGCACACAAAATCTCCAAGCTATGTCACACTCCAGCCTTTACAATTACTTAGGTCCATGAAATAAAGGGAAACAGAAAGACAAATGTTTCCCAATGAAAAGCTTGGTGCTGCCGTCTCGTGGGAAAAAGGAGAAGGGGAGCTTTAGTAATAAAAGCAGAAATGCAAAAAAAAAGGGGGGGGATAAAAAAGATTTAAAAAACTTGCTAACATCAACACTCCCATTTTTGTTTCAAGACGACTGTGTGCTTCATTGCTCACAGATCAGTTTCCTTTGCAGGTGATGCGGGCCCAGAATTACATCACCAGCAGAGCAGCCAAGAGCATCTCCGTGCCAGGATGACCGAAGCCGAGAGGAATGTATTATCACAGATCTCTGAGGGACTTGCCAGTGCATTCCTTGCTGGGGGTGCTGCAATGGGGGAGGCAGAGAGGAGACAATTTTACTGAAGGCTAAAAGGAAACTCTGTGGAGGAAAGATCTGGGGTCACAGTCCTGCTGTCTCCTCTAAGCAGATCTAATTATGGACATGTACTTCAAAAAGAGGGTCGAACTAAAACCAGATTTAGCAGGGCACTGCTTAGGAAGTACAGACTGAATCCTCAGCCTTCTCTTTGAGGAAAATACAAAATGCTTCAGTGCACTGAGAACTCTGTCACTGTCGTAAAGAATAATTTGAGACCGCAGCAAGGAAAGCAAGGGTCAATTTAAAATCCTCATCACTTCAGTGAAATCTTACAATAAAATGTGGCTAAACATAACACTGATGCTTTCAGACAGACAGTACTTACATTGGATACTGGATGTGTATTTACTGACACGTTGGGGGGGGGGTAAAAGAGTCTCAGCAATCTCAGGGATCATGCTGGATATGATCAAATTACTCACAAAACAATTGCACAGATCTCCCTTAATGAACTCCAACAAAGCCTTTCTGCCACATCGAGCCCTCTGTTTGGCAAACCACATCCCATGCATATGAAACAATCTCCCTCCCTCCCCCATTTTTGAAGGCTTTCAGGGTTTGTCCTGCAGGACTGGCTCAGTGGTCCTCACCACAAGCCTGTACCTGAATAATTAAAATCAATGGGAGCTTTCCAGCACTTTTAATAGCAACAAAATGTGCTGTCAACAAACAGGATTAAAAAAAAAGAGTGCAAGACAAATTGTTCAGAGATTAGCACCTCTAAAAATATCAAGATTTTAAACTCATCTCCTAGGTCAACTGAGAGGTCAAAGCAGTGCCAAGGTTAGCTCTCTCCATTTCCACCAGAAGAAAAAGCCTTGCTGATCAAATAAAAAAGCTTATCATTAATCATAAAGACTTCTCTTCCCCAACCCCCCCCACCCCCTCCGTTCCCTGAAAAGGAAGGCAAGAGGGCTGGCACTAGGCAAAACACAGAACAACCAAGTACCACTTCATGTTAAGCCTGCTGTACACAAAATCTTTTTGGGGTAGGGAAGTGCCAAGATCTGGTTTAGCTGCAGCCAGATCATCCAGTGCCCAAGCTCTTGCCACCAGCTTATTCCCCAAACTGTGGCTGAAGATCACACAGTGCCTCTGCAAAGAGGACTGATGTTACCATTGTGGATGCTGCTTTGTGGTCTCCTTCTCTTCAGGTGTTCACCATAAAACACATTGGCAGTGCAGCTCCAGTCAGACCCCTCATTCTACCCCTGCCAGACCGGAGACTCCTTACCCCATCATCTGCCACTAAAGGTCTCTGAGGGGGCCCAGGGGCCTCCAGCTCTTCACCTTATTCCTCAGCCTGAGCAGGAGGCTCCAGGAGGATGGCTGCTTTTGCACTCCCAGGGACAGGAGATGCCCAAGGACAACTTGATGTTACAGGTACTGCAGCTGAGATGGGCAAGCATGGAATAGGGAAATTTTGGTCAAATGGTAAAATAGAAAATACTGGCCCCAACTTTCAAAACATTCCCATCTTTAGATATGATTATGGTGTCCTACAGGGAAATTTGGAAAACACTTCAACCATTATGTCTGCAGAAGGACCTTCCAGTAAAAGTACCAGCTTTCTTTCATCTCTGTCTGGCAAATGGTTGCCATTACTCTTTTCCTGTAATGTGCCAACCTTTTCCACAACCTTTCTACAGTTTAGTTGCACTTGGTGTTGTGGAGCCAACACCAACAGTCAGGCCCATGAGCTTTCTCCATTTAGCCCTCCTATCTATCTACATTTTGAATAACCCTGTGTACAATTTTCTCTTTTTTATACTTTTCATGCATAATTACTCTTGACAAATCATGTTTTCCCGTTACTTCCTTCCTGTGCAAGGCTGACCTAATAATTAGTCCCTCATAGGGACTGTTTACTTTCATACCATGTTGTTGTGGATGGATTAGAGATAATGTAGGAAAGAGTATTTAAAAAATATGCCAAAGTAAATACATTAAGAGAGCTCTATAAATACCTTAGAACTGAGGCATATTTCTGCTCTTACAGAATTTTGCTTTTTGTCTTGTTTAAACTTCCACAGCACAGATGTGGCCTCTAAATGTTGGTGTGGACAACAATGGTTTAGGAAAGATTGATAAAATACTGTAAGGAAAGAAATTACTTAAATTACTTAGATCCAGGTCAAAAATTATTACTGCTCTCATTATACCAGACTGCTGTGAGATGGCTGTCTCACAAGACTGTTCTTCCTCCAGCTCACCCTGTCTCATTAACATTATAACTGTGAGTGCAGCAGAGTGGCTGATGGGCAAAGTTCACCTCCACATCCCTTTTGTTTTTCACGGAGACAACAGGTCTATTCGGCTCTTAATAAAATAACCCTCAGGCCTCAAAGCACCACAGTGAAACAAATTATGTATGTATAGTGATACTTATACAGCAAGAATGACTATGTGAGCATAGAAAGGACTTTGGGCAGGTGAGTTCTCTGTCCCAATATGCAGATTAAGTGGGGTATGGGACTTTTTTGTATGTTTTAACCTATTGCAACTTAATCTTTACACTACAAATGCTTTCTTTTTGACAAAAATCTATTGCCGATTTCCATTGTGGGGCTTTACTGAGAAGTCATCCCATCACCCTCTCTCCTTGAATATGGCCCATAAATGATACTACCTGCGTTTTTTAGTACTGACAAAGATGTGGTTGCAGCCTCACTTTCATGTGCACTCAGCAAACAAAGATGAGGCGTTTGAGACTTTTAAGACTGCACACTAATGAGTGGTTTCCAGCCCATCCTGATTTTGTTAATCTGCTCTGCAAGTGATCTGGAAGGAGGACACTAAAGAGGGAGTGATGTGCATGCTTGGTTTTCTATGTTTAGCTGCATGCCATGTTCTCTCTGCTTGGTTTCTACTAAACTTGAAACGAATTTTCTCATTAGCGCCTTAGACAAACAAAGTGGATTAAATAGCAAACATCAGGTTTCTTGTGTCACTCAACATAAATCAAAAGGGCTTCAGCAGTGCAATCCTTCCCCCACAGCCAGCAGTACAGAGGCACTGGCAACTAAAGCCAATGGTTTTAGTTGCTCTTAAAGATCTGCTTTCAGTAGAATTTCGAACTCAAATTCTCCTTTTTTCTTTTTTTTTTTTAATTGCTGTTTTTACAAAAAAATTTGGAAACACTGAAGCTTAAAAGATGCAAAAGAGGACAAATAGCATAAGAAAATGCCTGTAGAGATAGGACTTGATATCAGCAGTAGTAATGTGAGACAGAAAGCTTTTTAATCAATTCATTGAAGAAAGTCGGTTCAAAACAGATCATAATCTTAGGCTATTTAGTGGCTTGTGACTTGAATTGGAATAATAAGGCAAAAACTGTCAAATTAAAGTGAATTTACAATACAAAGAAAAATGTAAATGGTATTTTAACACCACTTTTGTAGCATTTTATTTGCCTGAATGTCCACACATATACAAATATTCAGCATAGAGGAAAAAATGGCTTCTATGAGAATCAGATGTGAAATTGGGTTCTTACTTGGAAACAGAACATTTTTTTTGTTTTCTGCTAAGAGCATCAAATTGCCAAGATGCAGAAGCATTTTTGCCCTTTAAAATTTTCCAATCAACCCAGGAAAATGGAGAGAAAAGCAGCAGCTATTAAAATAGAAAATACATTCACTGTAGCTCATGTGCTACCTACTCAAAGCTGGCGCTGAACTGAGCTCAGGAAATACACTGAACAATTTAGCTCCTGGCTTTTTGCAAATGTCTGCCACCAGACTGTGGTTTCCTCAAAAGCATTTCTCCTTTGAAGTTGCCTTAAGTATTTTTCTCAGAGCTTTTAGAAAAAAAAAAAAAAAAAATTCAACAAATATTGTGGATTGATTTCAAGCAGTTTGCTATGAGCCTGAAAATTTCATATTGAAAAACTAAGGCTGTTACCAAGTAGTAATTCTTCACCTAAGGTAGGTGCTGTTTGTTTTCTTAGAGACTCAAAGACCAAGTTACTCCCACAATGAGGACAAACACTTGAATAAAAAAAAAAGGAAGTGCATAAACCTGTGAGATAAACGCTGCAGTTATTCCACTCCAGGCTGGGAACATTTTATAAAACATGAAAATATTTTCTTCCAGGAGAACATAGACCTTGCTTGAGGCATGTGTCTTCAAAAATATGAAAAATACTGCAAATGGTTTGTGACTTTGCAAGCCTAAATGCAAAGGGCATGGCATTTGTGTATGCCAGTGTCCTAATGTGTGTTGTGGTTTTCTTTACCCTGTCCTCCTGCTGTGACAAACAGTGCCCCGTCCTTCATAAAATGCGGTGCTTAGCTAAGCAAGCCAGCCCCAAACTTAGCCAATATAAATAACATCTGATCAAAAGCTACCAGGACATGAACCCAAAACGGGCACAAATAATTAAAAACAAATTATTTTTTAAATTCATCCACATACTACAGGAACATTCAGGAGTATTCCTCCATCTCTAGACTTGCACAGTAATGAACCCACTAATAGTATGAGTGGACTGACATGTGGTTTACACATGACTTTAGTGTCATTTAAACACAGAAAATACCAGACCATGTCACTGTGGAACTGGGACACTGGGGATACTTTGTACCTGTCTCAGGTACTCACCTCTCCCGCTCCTGTTCCAAGAGGTTGGTAAAGTCATCGCTCTTGTTCATGTAATCTGTATGCTTATGTTTCTCATTTTCTAGCTCATAAACTGTGCGGCGATGGCACTTCTCTGCCAACAGGAGCTGTTCCAGCATGCGCCGATAAGTCTCTTTCTGCTTTTCTTCAAGTCTGTCCAGCTGGATTGTAGGAAAGGAGAATAGACTGTTTTAAAGGTCTCCTTGCTTACTTCATCTGATTTATTACACAACAATGTTGTGTTTGGTAAATGAGAGTCCCATAATTTTATGTCTTGGGCTTTACATAAAGCAGTGATGAGAAATAAGAATATCTGTCCTGTAAAACTAATTATTTCTTTGGACAGAGTGTTTGCAATAAACATTTGCATGGTTCTCAGATACACAAAGGACAGAACTTCTTTTAGTTTTAGCATAAGAAATAAAATTGTTGCAGTGCAGAATTTCTCCCGTGGCAAGGTACTATGCACACTTTCCTCTGTAGGAAATGCCAGGGCAGCATATATGTCCTCAGATCCTGGGAGCCTGAATTCATGCACCTATATGTAGACTAAACACCTACAGGTGGAGCATAAGGTGTAAGCTCAAGGCTGAAATTGAGTTGCACACCTTCAGCGCACCAGTAGAATTGCTGAGACAAAAAGTCTAAACTGTGTAGATTCAACATAGATTCAGCATAGATTCAGTTTTACCTTACCAGATACAATTTATTACAAGCCTTACGGTTTTCCCCTTGGCCATTTTTTTGACAGAATTTTCTCTCTCTTTATTAGCATCACTTTACCTTTTTTGTCTTCTGTATACACATTATAAAGACATCCCATGGTAGACACAATCCTTGGTGAAAAACTTAAATGTTCTAATAGGAGGAACTATGAAGATTTTGATAAGCACTTTGACAGGCACTTTGACAGGCACTGCACTATATTATATTATACTATACATTGTTGCATGCTCCTTCTCCATGCCCTGGACTGTTATATTATATATAACATATATAATATAATTTATATATATATGTTATATTATATATATCCATATAGATATAAACCACACATATATATATATGGACCTATAAACATGAGCAGTGGCTGCTTATTTAGGCATTCACACTGGTCTCACACATCTCCAGGTCTATTATAGACTCATTTATTGCTTAGATTTTAAAGCAAGGGATCAGGCCCTACTGATCTCCTTTATGAGCTGAACTGACTTTGCAGTTCTAGAGCTTAAGTGACGTAAAATGATTATGGATTTATGATCCCAAAAATATAGTCAAAGTCAATCTCTGAAGGTCTTATTCTCCTAAATATTCACATGACAATGGTCTAATATGCCAAGAAAAGGAAAAAATGCGTACTGGTGCTGTGAGCAGCAGAGTTTGAAGCCTATAATTGAAATGAATTTAAAAAAACAGGAATGTAACATCCAAAGATTTTTTTCTCACTTGACAGCACCAGCCCTAAGGAGCATACAAGATCTTTAATGTGTGTGCTCAAACCCAGTGACTTTGCTTGCAATTTGTTCTACAGTCAAATGAACAAGAATATTCAATTTTTCTTTGATTCCCTGTCTTTTGTACAAATGCTGTGTTATCCTCTAGTGTGATTTGCATACCAAGTTATGTGGAGTCTCACTTCTGGTTAGTATTCCCCCTGAACAGATATAATGATGTAAATAAAGATGTTATTACCTCTGAAATTGGTTTCTCATAGACATCTTCCCCTATAGACTTTTCTTGGGCAAGGATGGCATCTCTATGTAGCACTCGGAGCACATTCTCTGGAGTTGCAGACCCATAATGAGCTTCTAAAACTTCAGGTTTGGTTTTCTCTGTCTTCAGCATGTGAATCACATCCTCCCTTGCCTGTAACATTACAAACCACTACCATAAGCAAACCTATTAACCAACAGGGAGTATAGGGAAAATAGGAACATTTCATACGTATGGACTGCATAGTAAAATAAAACAGAAGAATGTTGGGCAGCCAATGCAAATATAAAAACCTTGGGAGATATCAGAGCAAACATGATGTGTGCAATCTGAATGTCATCCTGGTAGGCATTAATTATTCTATTCCTGCCTGCCATTACATTTGAATGCTATGAATTTTTATCTGGGTTGCAACTATGTCCAGGGAGCATTATTACTCTTCATATACTTTATCTTATTTGCTGCCCATGCTGTTCCCTGACTGGGGTAAGGATAAGTAGAACAAGCACAAGGACAGGCTGAGGGAGCTGGGATTGTTCAGCCTGGAGAAGAGAAGGCTCCGGGGAGGCCTAATAGACACCTTCCAGTACCTGAAGGGAGCTCACAAAAAGACTGGAGAGGGCCTGTTTACAAAGGCCTGGAGTGAAAGGACGAGGGGCAATGGTTTTAAATTAG
>JAAGNO010014054.1:0-26007 GCA_033439905.1 Ceryle rudis | reverse complement strand
TTTCTTTCTTTCTTTCTTTCTTTCTTTCTTTCTTTCTTTCTTTCTTTCTTTCTTTCTTTCTTTCTTTCTTTCTCTTCTCTCTCATAAAACATCAGGGTTCTATTTTAAAATTCATGATTCTGGGACTTGCTAAACAATCCCTGCTTACCCCGCTGTGGTTATCTCCTGCACCAATGATTGCAAGCTACAGAAAAAAAAACCCCATACTATTCCAGACAAAACTCATCTTTGGTTATAAATTATTCAGTGAAGATAGAAGAAAGCATTTGTGGTCTGAAGTCTATCCTAACTTAATTTTTATGTCCTATAAAAGCCCGCTTCACCAGGAAAACACAAACAAATAAACAAGGGGTCAGTCAGAAGGGTAAAAAAAACCAAACCAAAACAACAAACCTCATTGTACTATTATTATGCCAGACATTTGTAGGGATTTTTTTAGGCCCAGACATTTGCAGGGTTTATTTAGGCCCTCATTTTGCTACAGAGTGGATACCATCTTTCTCGTCATAGTCTTGCCTTTTCTAAGTGCTCTTTCCATGTCACTAGCTTGGCTCCATTTATCACTGTTGCATGCTCCCTTCCCTTACACTATTTTTCTTCTATTGCCCAACCTCTTTCATTCCATTCTCCTTAAGTTACCTCTCCCTCTTCACATTAACCCTATCTTCTCTTTTTTCCCTGTTGCTGTGTGCATGCCAAGGATTTTCTCGCAGGGAATTTGAATTTCATCTGTATTATAAGCTCAGAAAATCCTAAACTATTTCAATCCAATTAAGAAGACCTCACAGTTATAAACATGCAAAGCTACTCTACATGCATTTTTCTCTGGCTTTACCTGTCCTTTCCACTCTGGCTCCTCTTCAGCTTCTTAAACTCTGAGATATTACTAATGGCCATTTGCAAGCTCTTTCACTCTATTATATACTCTTTCCTCTGGTGTCAAAGCATCCTGTCCCACCTTTCTCTTCTGACTTTAATAATACCCAAAAGAAACACATCTGGTTTTCATCTGTCTATCTATCTATCTATCTATCTATCTACCTACCTATCTATCCCATATTCCTCACTTGAGCTTTCAGGCAGCTCAGTATTTTGTAGCATTAATGAAAGAGTATGAAGAAAGTCACTAAAGAAAAAATACAAGAGTTTGTACAGTGGTTTTAACTAAGCAATACTTAGGTGGCTATCTCAATGTTGTTTCAACATCTCGGGAAAGTCAAGTTCAAAATAAAACCAGTTTCAGGCATTACATGAAAGTTTATCCATTGCAGCAAGAGGAAAAAGAGACAGAGAGAAGAACACCACAACTAACTACAGAGTCAAACTATCTGGCTCGTATCAATCAGACTGACAAGTGATGGGAAGGTCAAGTAAAACAATGTCAGCCGAGGAAGGGAAATATTAAACTCAATGTGCAAGACACCAGTGAGCTCTCTCCTACTGCCCCATGTGCAGTTCCAGCTACAGACATTACAGAAAGATGAACGCAAGGTGTAACTGGTGCTGATCAAGAGATAATGGAAGATGTGGAAAGTCTATTTTGTTAGAGAAAACTAAAAGGACATGGAATGGCTAGCACAGCAAAACAAAGGCTCAGGGGATGTGAGATGAACACATCAGGCAATACACGATAGGTAGGCTTTTCACACAGGGGTAGGCTTTCCAAAGCATGGTTGGTGTATAACACAATTTCAAAAAAAGCTTCACTAAGCATAATTACAATTGCACTTGAAATTAAAAGAAATAAACTTGATAAATGTTAAAGCTTTTCATTTCTGGAACTGTTTTCCAATAGGTGTAGTCAAGGTAAACAATCCACCTACTCTTAAAACACAGCTTGATAAATTCATGACAAAGGTTAAATGAAGGGCTTGCCCAGAGGAGTAGCTGCTGGGACTTGATTTACAGCTGATCTTCTAGAGTCATATGCTCAGGATTCTCAGGAAAATGGGTCAGTTAATGTGTCTGCAGTATGAGGATGAGGAAATGACAAAAAGGTAGAGAGAAATAAAGAAGGGAAGGAAAGCTAAGGAAAGAGGGAAAGTTAGATCTTGGCAAAGAGAACAGAATAGAATGATTATAGAATAGAACGTATTCATAAAATATGTAGCTGTACAAAAAGGAAAGAAAGTAGAGACTTTTACTTACCCTCTTTACAGTTTCAAAGCTTAATTTTCTGATAGAAAGACAGATGGTAGAATACCAAAACACATTTTAAAATGTTAGAATGCAATAGGTAGTAGATCACCTATACACCCATGTAGGTACCTGCTATTTGAGTTTGTAACAAAAGAGGATTTCCCTCGTGACAGGATGTACAGCTTGGTACAGTACTGGTATCTAAGTGTTTCGTAAGAACCTTACCAGAAAGAACAAAACACACAACCCTCACACACCTCTGCAAACCCTCCTGTGATACTCCCAGGTTAAGAAGAAAGTCTACAGCCCAACTGAAGGTGAGTTCCTCCTGGCTCTGTTGGATGAGAAAGCTCCTTCCCCCCAAGATTACCCTATTTCAGCCATCAGCAACCAGACCCCCATACCTGCCCTACAACTCCTCCTGCCACTGATGAATCCACCAGTGCAATCTACAGTTCGGAAATCAGTGTCAAAAATGTGGTTAACCTACTAGCCCCAGGCTGGCAGTCTTAATCCTAGAATGATACTTTCACTTGTAACCTCATCAGAGAGACCAAATCAAAATGGACATGATGAGAACTGTTATCTTTGAGCCAAGACAAGAGATACAGGGGGAGTATACCTTACCATAGGGTGTGCTGGCTGCTGCTCTCCAGGCAAAGGGAGATATCCTTCCTTGGGAGCTATCGCTTTTTGACACCTTTTGTGAGCACTCAAATTAACTATTAAATGCAGTCTTCAATAAATACAGATTAAAGAAAAGGGCTTCTTTGACAGTGCCCCTCCCCTTGAAGGAGAAATGCTGTGCAAATATGTATCCATCTGAATAGCTGCTACCCAGTGTTTGCCTTAAAAAGTCTGCCCAAATGCAGTGTTAACATTAGTCTATTTGGAAGTCTGAAGACTTCTCAGGAATTGTGGTTTGTTATTAATCTTGTATTTTATACATACTGTTCTCCAAGGCTTCATGTTTCATTCATTGCCCATCCATATCCTCAGGTCCGCAGCAGCACAAATGTGCAGCTGATATCTTAACATGAATTTACTTTACATCCCACACCCCTGCCTGTCTCTGAGGAGCAAAGCTCTGATGCTCCACTAGGCCCTCGGGAAACATTTACCTTGGCCCTAAAGCAGTCAAGGGACCTCAACAGGAATGGGTGGCTGAGCTGCAGGGAATGAATGACATGTCTGCAGTGCAGAAACACAATAAAACATGAGCTATAAGAAAGGCCTCAAGTGGAAAAATTGCTCCTATTTGAGTTGGTATGAAATATAGGCAGCTGTCTCCCAGGTTTAAACTGTCATCTGGGAATAGGCACAGACCCTGGCCAAGAAATTATTTTCCTTGAAAAAAGCAATGATTTGTCATGGGATGATGTCTTCATACATGAACTCTTATTATTGTGGGGTTCTTTTCCAGCCATGCAATAGAAGAGTGAATGGTAAACATGTATGAATACTGCTCCTCATTTCCTTTTAAGTCTCTAATCAGGAAGTATGCAAATCAGTGTTGATATTGCTGGGGATTAATGGCTACTGCTCAGAAAGTGTAGAGGGAATATGTTTCTGACAGGACAAATACACAAGCCATTGGACAAAAATGTGAACCACAGATAGGACTATATCTTCATTGTAAAGATGAACGCTGCCTGTGTTGCTCTGTAATTAATAATATTCACATGTTGGTTTGACTGAAATCATTGTAACCACCGTGTAAATTAATACTGTGCCATCATAGTCCAGTTTGCTGTACTGGTGTTTGAAGTTTTCTTTTCAAATCAATTTTGCAATATTTAAAAATTAGATTTTTTTTTTCCAGGTATAGGAAGAAATCCCTCATGGATTTTTTGACCTTGTATATTCAATATGTGTTTAAAGATCATGTAAACACTGCTTTTTATATGAGCAGTGAGATCTCACAAGATAAAAGACACTCTACTAAGCTATAAGGCCTTTAAAATAAATTCCTGTCATCAGTTCATTAGTTTCTCACTCTCCTTCAGAGAGGTTGCACTTAAGAGCTCTCCTGCCATGTTTATTGGGATACATTTTCATCACCACAGCTTCTGTTTACTTTTTCTCCCCTTTTGTTTTCTTACAAAATAAGGCCTAGGCTACAGTGACCTCAGCCATTTATGAAAACCTTTCTTTCTCCATATTCAGTAAGTGCACAGGGCCCTGACAGGAAATCTGACGACAGGCAAAGCTGAGTCCAACTTGGCCTTAGAAGTTGCAGCACAGTCAAGCTACCTGAGGTCATTATTTTTTTATTTTTTTTTTAGGAAGATATAGACCGCTAGGGCATGTCTCCACAGTCTTACTGGCAGCCTGAAAATGAAGAGCTGGGAGGTCAAGTCCCAAAGTAAGACCAAAAAACTGATACCAACTCTGGGTCTCTGTTTGTTGTATTGCTAGATTGTGTGAATAGTGAGGTAGGCACATGAAGTGTATGCATACATTACCAATTTACCCTGATAACCTTACGGTTATCATGACCAGAATACTTCCCGTGGCTGAGCTTGCTGTTTGGGGTTTACAAGGCGGAGTAACCCTGCTCTCCGTTCAGTAGTGCAGACATAAGATCCATCCTGCTCATGGCTGCTGAATAAATGGTCAGGATTTTTTATCTCCCTTTTTTCTTCAAAAAATATTGGGTGTCCCTACAGGTCCAACCTACTGTTATACTCATAACAAAAATCTTTTTTTATATGTCTATATAGTGTTTTGTTTACCAGAACTGAAATGGCTTCAAAAATAAACCCGCAGTCTGATTTGTCAGTTCAACAAAATGCCAGCAAGCCACCAGAGATGTCCAAACAGATCTGATAATGAAAAGCTATGAAATGACTCAGTGCATTAGGTCACTGTGACAGCCAGGAGGCAATACCAGAGTATTTACTCTGGCTGGTGTCTTCCTTGGCTCATCTTCACTTGTAGTGTCAAAGCCAGGCTCTCATCTCAAGCCAAACTGCTGTAGCTTGCCCACTTCAGTAACTGTTCAACACAGGTACCAGGTAAATAACTAACTAAAATGGGGATCTTTATAATTAAATGAAAAGCTCCTATGAAATACGATTAATAATGATTCTCTTCCCTGCCTGGCAGCAAAGAGTAGAAAACAGACACACTCTACAGCTACCAGTGTGTTCGTCCTCATAATCCTTCTGTGATGCCAGGAAGGTTTAGCAGTGCCTAACATCTCTGTAGGGTGTGTATGTATGAATATCCCTAAAAGTATTGCCCAAGGCAATGAGGGTATCATCTCAGTGAGGATTTTCACCTCATATTACAGTGCTGATGGCATCTATCCCCAGCATCCCCATAGGGATAACAAGAACATGGGCAGTCCTTTAAAGGTTGTTTAACTCCCCCCCAAAGTAAAAGTCTATGGTGAAGACCCACATTTCCACGTATTGAACAGGATAAGAATAAAGACCACATTTATTGCCATCCAGGAAATATTAGTGACTTTCTTTGCCTCCCCATTCCAGACCACAAAGGTGGCTTCAAGGTAAATCTCTCTGAAGATCATGACCATGATACATTTCTAATGAAGTTTGTCTCTGTTCACCACCAAAGCTGCATGCTAGCTCCATCTTTTAGGAAATAACATAGACAAGTTTTTGTATGAAGTAAAATGAAACACTATAAATATGGATACTGCTCTGTCATGATAAATGTTGGGGTTTTCCCTTTTCAAAATTGCATTCAACAGTTTTTCTTGCTTTTTCCCCCCAGTATTTCCCTGCAAAATGACTGTTCTCTTTGTGACAAAATTGCTTGTTTTGAATGCATATTTCCTGAAACTTGAAAGTATACCTTCTCACAAACTGAAGGTGAATCATGTACAGGAAGAGTGATACTTAATAGGATGAGATCTTATAGTTGTGGTAATGGTGCAAGTCAAGTGACTCCTATACCAAAGAAATTAACCAATCACTTCCAAATCGATTGCTTCTCTTAATCAGATAAGAAATTAACAAGTCCAAACTTAAAGTAAAAATCTTATGAGTGTGGGTTTCAGGGAAAAAGTAAAGCCTTACATGAAATCCTAAATAATGATGGTTAACTAGAATAAAGGGATTGAGGCGTAAAATGCTTTCTTACAGGTTGGGCAGGTTTTTTCTGCTTGTCCATGGATGCAGTGAAAAATACTATTAAAGGCCAAACAGGAGAATGTATATATGTGTCAAGCAGTCCTAGCATAAAAGGGGATAGGTTTTGAAAAATCAGAAGTCTTCATATTGACTTTTTGAAATACCATATTTCAGTTTTTTATTTTGAAATCACATTTTCCCTGAAGGCTGAGACTCCTGAGAGCTCAGTGATTTATTAGCAATTAAGAGAATTCTCAAAACTGGAGGGAATTTTGGGGGATGTGAGTTAAGCACAAAATCAGGCTGTCTGCCATCAAGGATTTACTACTGGGATGAATAAATGTGCAAATCAGGACAACTGAGAAAACTTGCAAGTGAACACTACTTCAAGAAATAAAACTAATGGACCTCTGCAAAGCAGGGAATGTGCACAGTGCTGGAGGCCAGGTGGGACAGGCAGAGCTTTGACAGAACCTTAAGCAATATCTGAGTATGCAGAAGGTCGAGGGGCCATCTTAAGTCTTTTTTTCAGTATTACAGACTTGTAAATTTGTCCCTTTAATGTATTCATTAAAGATTATAATTACAGTCATTATATTTTCTTGCCTTTCTCCAAACTGATTCCCCTGCAGTTGTTTTCTGCCTCTTTTTAAGTGTTGAAGACCTTCAGATTCCCCTTCCTTCATCATTTGTGACAGGTGTTTATAGTTTCTCTTGCTTTGGTAACTACAGATAGAGATGGTAAATAAACCAGTACTTAAATCTATAACTATCCTGTTAACACCGACTAACACTACTCAGTCATTATGGTCCTTTGCCTTAAATTTAATGTCACTGTCAGTTGAGCCCTGTGCATCTTGGACAACCCAAAAATAAATAGATACATAGAATACATAGTGAAAAAAAAAAAAATTACCTGCAGTTCTCCTTCCATTATACTAAGGAGCTTTATCAAGTCCTCTTTAGAAAGCTCTATGGACTTCTTGTTCTTTCGTTCAGTAGATCCAGGTGATTTTGAGTGCCGCCTGACAGTTGCTGAAACCATGACCTCATCTTCCTTCTGATGAGGTTTGTTCTTTTTCTTGGCATCATCCTGAAGTTTTTCATGCTCTGCACGGCTGATGACAGGCTTGGGACTGGAGAAGTGCCCATTAGACGAGCTTTCTCCACCTTGGTTTCGGGATCTCATTCTTACCTAGAAAGAAACAAACATAAAGATGCATTTATAAACAAAATTACTTACAAAAATTACTTACTCAGTGGAAATACTGCCATTTGGAAGAACAGCAATCTTCTAAAGACTGAAAAATACTGTCATGCTCAAGAAATGATGGTAGAAGGCTCAACCATTTCACCAACTCTGTATGAGGCAGACAGTGAGTCTAGGGCATTAATTGTAAAATTAACTCTGTTCTGGAACAGAAAAGAGGTTAGTAGTACAAGCATGACTGAATTGTGCTATTTGACCCCAGGTACAGAATGGCGGCACTGGGCCTGTTTAGTTTACAAGTAACGTAGCCACATGAAACATAGCTGTGAAAATCATCCTTTTTGTGTATTATCTTCATCAAACAAGTCTTGTCTGATTCTCTTTGCTGAATGCCATTCAGTAATATCAAATTAACCCACTTGTCCTTATCTTCAAATCTTTTCACAGTTCTTCTCTTTCTTACCCATTAGCCCTTTTCCACTTGTCAGTCACACAACACATTCAACTAAGATTAGCTTAATCTGCCTGTCTGTTGTCTTCTCCTATGAACATCTCTCTCCTTTCTTCCCCCTTGACCCTGAAAATTGGCCAGGGATGTTTCTAGCCCTTAAAATGCCATTTACACTGTAAGGTCTCATCCTGTGTCACTGACTAACAATGGCACAGAAAATAGGGTAGGATCAATGGTGTATATTTCATTACTTGTAATTATTAAAGAGATGTGCATAGGATACTCAAACATGTTTATATAGGGACTCCTTGCTGTCCTGTCACTTTCCTATTTTATATTGAAGTTGGCCTTTGTAATTATTTTCAATGCTCAACTGTAGAAGACCTTGACAAAGGTCTTTGCAATGTAATCAAGATATTTGTCATACACAATTCAACAGCAATATCAAATTTAGGCTTAGGTGAGGGCCAGACATAGATGTACAAAGTAAATTGGTCTTCTAAAAATTAAATATTCTTCATCCTACTTGAAATTGCTTGTATAACAGCCAAGGGAAGCCATCAGAAGTTTATGTTGCCATAGTCCGATTTACTATTGTATGTGGTCATATTTTCTGGTACCTTAATTTTTTACTTAAGTCCCAAGGTAGACTAAGAATATTTGAAAGCAAGATCTGCACAGATATGTTGCTTCAGATCAGCTACAACTTGAAGAGAGTGAAGAATGCTGAAGAAGGACCTGTATGTCTGAAACTTGCCCATTTTTTGTATCAGTAGATCCGATAAATAAAATTCACTGCTTCCAATTCTTTCTTCTCACTTAAATTAATCTCTAGATTGAGTTTGCAGCTTGTCCATTAGTCAGATTCTTCTCAGCATTGCTAACATCACACACTTTTCTGATAAGGATCTCAGAGCAGAATTCACTAGAGATAGGACAAAATCTAAAATACATTGACTAATCAGCTTGGCTAATGTTACGCTGGGTGTGCTGCATCTTGGTACTTACTTGACTCAGGCCAGTGTTAGAAATCTCTTGCTCAAATTAGCCTTGTCATTTTGGTAGTTACACACTCAGCAGGAAGACTGTCTTTTTATTATCCTTGGTTATTAATGTCTTAACTTCATTAATTCAGTGGAATTCATCCAGCAGCATAAATGGGGAGAGAATTAGACCCAATGTTTTTGAGTGAGAGAGTTTCACAATGGGATTCCTTGAATTGTAGGTCTGCTCCTATCCAAACAATATGTGATACAGGTATACAATGGCCTTTAACATCCTGAATGCTTATGCAGTGTGTTTTTCATCAAACAGTTTGGTTTAAACACATGAATTATGCTTTCTAAAAACAGATCTCCATTATAAGCATGAACAATACCTGAGAACCTCAGGAAATCTTTAAGGTCTCAGGTTTGTAATGGAAAAATAAACATTGTACTATGTTTCCTCTCAGATAGGGCTTTTCAATTTGTTTAACTTTAATGTGTTTTAAACTTTCCAACCATGCTTCCTCTCAGGAGAGAGCACTTGGGATTAAATCTGTCTCTATTTTCTAAGTGTTTCCTTCTGAGTCCCTGTGGGTCACAGCCTCAAGCCACTTTCATCTCTGTACCAAACCTATTTTTCATGGCTTACAGTGAATGGATTCATGGCTTTAGAACATCCTACATGTTTTAAGAATAAATATTGCAAGTCTGTCCTACATATGTTTTCCAGTGAAAAACAGACTATTACATTACAGTGTATTCTGCTTAGTTACATGCTGCATTCGTGATTTCTCTGTAGTAAGATGACTCAACTGTTAGACCTGAAGGTGCACAATTAATTTTAAATTTAAGTTATGACTAGTTGAGACACATCATTCACCTCAAGCATTGCATAATCAACCAGATGCACTTAGCTGAATATGTTAGACATCACAAAAGGTGGTGTGTCACCCTGTCACATCATAACTCAAGACAGCCACTTTGATTCATCTGTCTCTCTGGGAGCTGAGATAACAATTCATGAAGCCATATAAAGACTGAGTAGTTTACATTGATAAGCATGCCAACAAAGAAATAAGGAATGTATGTTTAAAGTCTGGTTTTACTTGATGTAAATCAATGCAGGTCCACAAAAGACAGATGCAAATTAATTTCTTATTTTTTTAGTATATTAATATAGCAGCAGAGCAGCTTAACCAAGTGATCTGGAATTTTGTATCAACAAACTAATTAGAATATGATTGTTGCTAAAGGAAGTCAAACTCAATCTTTAAAAAAAAAAATTTAGCACTTGTAGATTTATTTTGCATTAAGACTTACATCACAGTAAGTGTGGCAGACAGTCTTTCACTCTCAGGGACATTGCCCTTAACAGCCTTTCTTTGTGTAAAAGCCTGTTGAAATCAGTGTAACACTAACACCTACTCTGTCTTCAGTTACAGTGTTGATACTTTTCCAACATGTTATGCAAATACAAAGGTGTTGTGTGCTGAAGCCAGAGGTGCAGGTGAACTCAAGCTTAGATGGTGACAGAAAGGGACAACGTTTTGATATTCACACAGTAATTTCCAAGGAGTTTAAGGGCCAAAATCAACGGCATGATCCAGCTGTTGTGCAGTGTTCTAGGAATACAAAGCAGCTGTAAGAATGACTGAGTTTCAATTAGAGCAGCGTGAAGGACCCAGTGATCTTGGCTGAAATACACTGTGCTGAAAACCAGTGCTTAGTATTATCATTTTGGACGTCCATCTGTACTTCTGATGGCATCATGATAAAGAAGAAAAGTTTCTGACCAGTTGCATAACATTATTTCAGTATTCAAATACTAAAATCCCCAAACTTTGCTTATCTGTTGTTTCACTATGGTTCCAAGATTGATTCTGGGGACACTGCCAGTCTAACACTGGTAACTAATGTCCTTCTGCTGTCTGCCCTGATCATGTCACTATATCTTACAGCATTCCTGATCTGCTGAAGGGATTGTGTTCCCTAAAGAAATGGTTGCTATGATTTATAATTACTTTAGCATTTAATATTTAATTCTACTGGTTTGGGTTTTTTTCCCACCCCTCATCATGTGCATATTAAACTGGAAACCTTTTCCTAACAGTCTCCAGTCAAACAACAAGTCTTTATATGATCAGTCACCTTGATTTCAACACTTATTGCATATTCATTCCAATATGTGCTCACAACATTGGTACTTGGCATGGGAACTCTTCAGCCTCTCCTCTGTTTCACTCAGTTGTTAAGCTTTAAGCACAAAGGACAAATGCTATGATTATTTACTTGGGTCTGTATTGTTGTTCTGGGCATGGGACCCTTGGTTTTCACAAGTTAGCAATCCACAAGAGATTTTGTAAAATGACCTTTATGTTAGTTTTACTGACATCAGGAGGAAATCTATGAGGAATTTGCTGAGTGGGATGTCAGGAGAGGACAGGCTTCATGCTGTTCCAAACCTTTCCCCCATCAACCGCAATTTGTTCTTCCTATAGCTCTTGAAATGACAGACTAGATTAGGCTCTGTTACTAGTTCTATTAGAATCAGATAATGCAAAAGGGTTGTTTGAACATAATGTGTAGTCCCTCCTGCTAATTAGACATGCTTATTTTGGCTCCATAGTGCTTTTCCTTAAGAAAATAATAATCAAAAAAAAAAATGATGCTATAATGCACACAGACACACAGACACACACAAAAGTTGATTCACAGCCATGATATGGTTGTTGCCTTTGGCTGTAAATTTGTACTCTGGAGTTCAGTTGCAGATCTAACTCATTAAGGTATCACATGAAAGTGCTGGGTTTCTGACAGGCTAACAATGTATTGTAGGGTCGTTGCAATTGGGTTATTAGTGAGCCAGAATTTGAATTGTTTCTCAGCTGTCGCTTTGGGGACTGCATGATGAGAACTGTATCTTGCACAAGCATTTGGAGTGGAGCAAAGAGCTATGCAAAGTGCCTGGTATGCAGGGAAGATTGCTGACAACTCAAGCACTGATCAAGCCAAATCTCTGCCCAGTCATTACTGATCAATATATAGCACCAGGAGTAAAAAATTATTCAAAGACACTCAAAATGGAGACCAAAGCATATAAAACTTCCATCAGGTGTGAAATACACTGTATATGAGGAGAAGAGATAGAAAGTGTAAAAAATACTGTAAATCTGTATCTGCAATAGTAGATGCCACAAAAAAAAATGGCAGATAAAATACAAAAAAAGAAGGCAGAAAGAAAGGAAGACAGGGACACCAAATTGACCTTGTTGGCTTAGAAGCCTTCAGCAAAGACCATCCCAGATGGGCATGCTTTATTTCCAAGAGATCTGGATAGCCAGAACTAAGGCTACATGGCCTCAGTGGTGTGGCTTTCACAGGAGAAACATGTAGAGGTGCAACTGTTCTCACCAACTCAGAGAGTGATGAAAATTATTAGTTTTATTATTAATTATTCCTTATTATTAGACATTTCAGGATGTTTTCCTGGAGTCTGGAAATATTTGTTATTACTGTTTTGTCTGACTTGAAGAAATACAAAGAAGTCATGCTACCAAGAGGTTGTCATAGGACCAGATAGGAACTGATGGCTGCATTGTACAGAGGCACGTGATGAGAAATGCTGCCCAGTTGGACTTGGATGCTGCATGAAGCAGATGTGTCAGACTTCGGACTGTGCAATTACTGAACAGCACCATGCCAAGGGAATGCAGACCTTACTCTTGGTTTTGCTTTTGCAGATGACGCCAGTGTTTGTTTCAGTCATGCTGGTCAAAAGAGAGTGATAAACCAAATGACTACTACAATGAAGAATGGAACAAATATCTACCCTTAGCAATTCTGGATCTTTCTGAATTTCTAAACATTCATGCCTAGAGGACTAATACATTGTGCTTTTTAATCCTCCCCCAATCTCTTGTCCTCATATGCATCATGACTTACCTGCAAGAGCAAACAAGAAAAGTTCTTTGTTCCTTCTGACAGCCTTATATGTTACCCATGTGCTTTTGTGAGAGTAGATGTTAACTTCTTGCCCTTGTTGTTGGACTATTGGCACAGAGGTATGGATACTTTAAGAATCAGGGCAATCCTCTACTCAGCAAACAACCTGAATAACCAAGCTACAGGGCTGTAATTCTTACACAGTCTCAGAGAAGACTTGTGGCTAGTCTAGCTACATAACACCACTACTGCCTTCATCTTTTCACCTAGTCTGCTTACTTTGCTGGGAAAGCATTTGTCATACAGGTGTTAGGAGTAGCAACGCCAAAGCACATATGCTGAGCCTCATGCACTGAAGAAGAAATGTTCATGTCCTCCACTGCTGATTCAACTCCCACTGCATCAGAAGTGCTGCTCTGTGGGCTCCCTCCCACCCTGCAAACCCTTTGCCACATGCAGCAGGTTGTGCTGGTCCCTGGGCTGCACCCGCTGCCTGCACTTGAGTGAGAAGGAGAGGCCATGGCATTGCTCAGAGAAGCTTGCACAGGAAGGACCTATGGCCCCATGGTAGATGGATGTCATGGTGTCTCCCTCATTTTGTCATACATGGGAGTCTTATCAGTGGAAGAAACTTGAATCTTTTCTAACTATGAGAAAGAATGAGAATTTGTCCCTATTAAGGGTATCTGACAACAATGCAGTGACTGTTTTAGATGCATGACACAGATCATTTTCTTTTATCAAGTCACTCATTACTCCCCATTATCACCATTATTTTGGTGAATAGAACTTTTCTTTTTATGCTGCTTGCAAATAGTGTGGAAAAGTAGTAAAGTTATAGCAGACACCCTTGCTGTGGTACAGCATGAGAATCAGCAAAGCCTTTTTGCTTTATCAAAGATTTATTTTATAGTTTCACAAATTGATTCTTATAACAGTGCAGCATAGCAGCACATGGGTTATATTCACCAAGGATTATATCAACAATGGTTCTTTAGCTTGAAAAAAGAAATGGGAGGAATAAATATAAATGTTTTCTGAACAAGAAAAGAAAAAGATTTTTGAAAATTCCACATCCAGGTGTCATTCTTGAATACTTATAATCTGCAGGAAAGCAGAAAAGGATTTCACAAAACTAAAAGAGGAAAGCCAGCCATCACTAAGGCAGATTTATACTCCTTTAACATCATTTTCTTAATTCCAAGATAAACTCTTCTTTGGCTAAATTATGGTACAGATTTACAAAGAACAGACTTTATGCTGGTATAATTCCATTAATTTTGTCATTTTCAGGAAAACTTGTGGTTTCAGCTGGAATACTTTTACTTGAGTAATGCATGCTGACCAACTAAGGGGTAACATAGACTTGTTTCACAAAGATTCATGTTTCCCAGGCTTCATCTGGAAAAACATCTTGGATGCATGAGGCATGAGGAATGATAAGCTATTAGATCATCATTCCATCAAAAAAACCCACCACTTTTATATATCACTCTACCCATGTTTTGATTACTGTGCTTCCCAGCTGCCAGAAAGTAAAAACAGGAGTCATAGAAAAGAGACAGCTCAAGTAGCTGACACCACTAGACAAACATGCCACTAGGTCTGATGAGGTTTTAGGTATTTATTCTCCAGAGTGACTGGCCAGGATCAGGGTAGGTGGCAACAGGGCTAACTGCCTGCAGTGCAGCCTTTCTAGCACATTTCAGCTGGGCTGGGGGACATGGGAGTAGGTTGGTTCCTACTCGTCCCTCTTCCTGGCCTGTTGCCAGCTCACTGGAGTGTCCTGTGCCCAGGACTACTGATTTGAAGGGAAAACACATGTCCTTGGGAGGAAAGAAATGTCCCTGCTTCCTGGGGCTTCATAGCTTGCACCCACTGGGGCCTGTCTAGAGACACAGCCACCCTTTGAGGGTTGGATGAGCACTGTGCCCTATCATGATTCTTCACGTATTGTTTTACAGCTTTCTGCTTTTTTGAGTTATATCATTTTAACTGAAAGTCAATCCGCAAACTTCACATGAAGATAAAGCTAGCAAAATCACCCTTAGTTTCAGTCCAAACCCTTTAAACATTTTTATCACCTGACAGGCAGAATGTGCCTGGAAAATGGTGAGAGGTGATGCAGATTAGCTGGCCTACCAAAGATTTGTCACTTCTGTAGACAGGTAATCTTTGGTGTTAGGTAAGCATTAGATATTTCTTTTTGTTCACAGCATAGAACCAAGCTGATAACCTGCAAGATCAAGTACACTGTGGATTTATGAACCACACTATATGTATCATAAGCAGTTTCTGAAGACCACTGCTCCTATAACAATGCATGTTCTGCTTCCAAGATGGCAGGAAACTTCTGAAAGCAGCAATAGACAAGAGCAGGCTGATAATCACTCTTACAATGACCAACCAAAATACCTAAAACTGATATATCACTGAGGGAACACAGCATGGAAAGTAAAGTCATCCTGTGGTCCTTGCAGTCCTACTTTAACCTAGGAATGAACCACAGGGCAAATAGGGAATGCAATCAGGAAATGAAGAATCAACCTCTTACTACCTTTCTACAAAATCAGCTTCAACTTTTCACTTTAAAATTATTTTTTATTTCAAGATTAACTTGGATTTTAACAAGTTTAAGACAAAAAGCTAAATGTTTCAAAAGTCACCTTCAGGCTTTGGGTTGAGGGAAATATATTGCTGTCTCTTGCTGACCAGATGTGAATTGTGAATCCCATATACTTCTTGTCATCCATTTGCACAGCTCTGATTTACTGAAAGCATTAAACAACTAGAGCTACATTTTACATTTGATTAATTTATCCTTCTTTTGTTTTATACAATAACAAAAAAATAACGAATATGTGGATACCCTGACAGATTTTACAACAAAGGCAAAAAAAAAATTATACCAAAGACCTGTATCTTCTACAAATATTGTCTCCAAGAGACAATAGTATAAAAACACATCTGCAGCATCTCAAATTTCAGCCATCAACCAAAGCAGGGAGCAAGTTCCAAATCTCTCTGAGTGACTCCTTTGTAGGAAGTTTCGGTTGTTGATAGACACAGAGTACCAGCGTGCACATGAATGCCTGGTCCTTTGGTGAGAGGTGAATTTAACTCCCTCTGTTAGACTGGGCTGCCTTCCACCTCCCAGAAGGTTCTTCCTCTGTGAAATTTAACTGGTTTCAAAACAAGGAGTTAAAAATAGTCACTGATATTAAACCCACCCTTGACTTTCGCTATCAGTTTTGGTGGGTTTACAATAATACTTTTCACATTGCAAAAAAAAAAGAAATTAAAAAAAGGAATTCTCTGGCTACATGTATCCTGGAGATTAACCATGTCTAGGACTGCTCTCTGACTGTGAGACCAGCTGTCCTGGAAAATCCTTCAGGCTCTTAAGCCCTTTTAGCATCCATAACACGCTGGCTGCATCCACACTGCCCGCTGGGAATTGCTCATAGCTCATGCTGACTCCCAAAGCATGCTCACAAATGTTTTGGGAGTGTTTTAAGTGAAAGTGAGTGTCCTGGACCAGAGTGTGCCAGGGACCACTCCAATGGTTTAATAAGACTACAGACATTAACCTTCCAGTATCTGTGCTCATGCTCTGGCACTGTTTAATTTACAACCTTTCCTTTCCACAGCCTGCTCCTTTACAAACAAAGGAAATGGAAAACTAATCAGCCATGCAAAAGGGAAAGTGCGACTCACCATAAATACACAGTCTGCAGAGAGAAAATAAGCAGAGGGTGGTGGGAAAACAGAAAAGAATCCTTTTTTTTTCAAGTAAGTTATGTCAAGGCATACAGAAGCATATTACTTATTCTAGAAGCATATTTTTCAGTTGCTTCTGGATGGTCTGGAGATTGAGCAGTTCATCAGGGGTCAGGAAGAGAGAGGGCAGCTGAAGCAGAGAGAGGTTGCACAACATCCCCTCTTCACACCGGGCTTCTGGCTTTTGCAGGGCTTGGTGGAACAAACTTTGAGCTCTTCTGCTTCATGTCACTGATAAGAGGACTAGCACTTAGAGGCTCCAGAGTGGCCCTTGCATTATTCAAAGCCCTGGCCTTCGCTTGTCATTGCTATTTGTAAAGAGGTAAAAGAAAAGGAGAGTCTTACTTCATTCCTGGAAGTGCCAGCCCAGTGACTGTCACTATTTCCCAGTAAATCTGCACGCTTTCCACTGACTTCAGAACTTGTTGCAAAGAAAGTAAAGTAGTAAATGCCAGCCTAACTGATTTAAATAATACCAGTGCCTCATGCTGACAGGGAGCAGCACAAAAGCCTGCAGATACCTCACCTGCTCATTGAAAATGGACTTACCCACTTTAATAGCTTTCATGTATAGAAACCATATTTATGTGCTTCTTCTAATGTCTTAGTTTCAAAATCCCTAGACAATTTCTTCACTTGAAAAGAATGAAGTTAAAGAGTTATTATCCTGCATCTACAGGTTGAGGCGGTTTTGATCTTTTCTCGAATAGCCTGTCAATGTTAATTGCTCAAATCTTCACCTGGCTTTTTAGTTCAAAGAAAAAAGTCAGACTAATTTGAAAACACAGCATAGCTACTTTGAGTAGGGAAGGAAGAGGAAAGAAGCAAATAAATATCTCTCCATGGGCTTGGTCTCACATTAATGTAACTAAAATTGCCGCCAGATTCAAGGTGCTTTAATGTCTGTGACTTCTTAAAATCCAGTTTCAAACAAAATCTAAGTTAATTGTGTTTGTCTTGTTGCAACTAGCCAAAAAAACCTACCTTACTTAATTTTTTATAAAAGGTTGAATTTTCTTTTTTTTTTTTTTTTTCCACTAGGATAGAGTAAAAAATTCTTAGCTGTTATTCTTAGAAAGTAGTTCCAGTTCAGAGCCACGGAAAGATGTTAAAAAGAGCTCCTGCAAATGGAGTGGGTGTTTTACAAGCCTACATGAAGATAAAATCTTCTGCACTGGCACAAATTCACGCTGTTTAGCTTTAAGTATCTCTCTTGTGTGACTGAGCTAGGAGTTTAGGTTTCATCCATAATCTTTAGTGTCTTTGAAATGCAGCCTGAGATCTCTGAGCGTATGTTAAGGCGTCAAGCCTGTCTTCATACTCAGTTATGCAGCCCCAGTGACCACTGCTGAAGCCCACCATGGCTCCTGTCTATCAGGGAATGCATTCCCTTGTTTTCTTTCCATGGAAGAAGATGCTGGTCAGAGGGTGGTGTTGCTCCAGACTCCCTATGAGAGGACATGGCTAGAGGACGTCACTGCATCCTGCCCCTGGGATGTGCTAGGAGGTCTCAGTTTTGCCCCTCTGAGCCGTCACTGACCTCTGTAAAGAATTTGTGCCCCTAATTTGGGTACATTAGTAAATTGACCGATAAACTGGTGATGCATAACTACAAAGGACGATTTTGCTGTTGGATGGGGAGGCAATGGTAGGTATTTGGCACCTTGTTATCAGCATCTGACACAGTGCCACACTGGGTGGCAAATGTTAGCACATGACTGAGGCTGTGGGACTGTGTCCACCCCTCACACTCCCTTCTATAACCACCTCTGCCAACTTCGTGCTAATGAAGTTGCAAACTCAAATGGCTTGTGCTGTTGGGATGGATTTTCTGCAAGTTATCAGTACACAGACTGCTGCCACAGGGATACTTCTGGCTGACTGACACTTCTCTGAGAGGAGCAGAGAACCCAGTATTTCTAAAAAGTACTGAAAAGAGTCAAAAGCTCACCCTTACTGAGCTACCTAAGTAGGAAATGAGCTCATTTGACTCTTCAGCCACAAGTCCTTGTGATGAGCTCTCTTTCCTGGAGGAAAAGTGGGGAAAATTTGGTCATTGCTGTCCAAATCAAGTAATGTAAGAAACAGCAATAAACAATGGATTTATGTTATCTTTCTTTTAGTCAGAGCAAGTGAAAATAGAGATTAATTTTTACTAATTAAGGTAAATCTGAAAAAAAAAAAAAATAAAGTAGTGACAACATTTTCAAGTTCCTATTTCCCATGGGGTAGTGGATGACAGAAAACAATGTCAGTCTCAGTGTTCCTGAACGAATTGCTGGGTGCCTTAGAATATTAAAGGCATCACAGGGTCTCTCCATACAAATTTAAAAGTGATTGACTTTTCACAATAATGCCCAAAAGTTTCATCACCATCCAAAGAAAAAAAAAAAAAAAAAGAGGCATACACAGATGGTATATGATTGGTAAATCCGGTAAGAAAGCAGCATATTAAAAGAGAAATGACGATTTCTCTTTATTTAGTGGAAAACTGTCTGACTGACCCAGCAGTTATGTAATGTTTCAGCATTACTTATCTGTTTACTTAAATATTTTTAAGCTGCCTTCAAGGAAGTTTAGGTGACTGAGAAATTACTTTGGGCTGCTTCTCCTGTGCATGTGTGGTAGATCCATGGTCTTGGCAAGGACCTGCTGCAGTCCCTGCCTGTTGGAAATTCCATCACTTCTTGGCTCCATGGGGAGTGAGCCAGACCCTGTGCTGCCCAGGCAGTTGCTTTCTTAGGTCTAAGTGCTAGTGTTGGTCAAAGGCCTAATCTTTCCTCCTGCCTTTGAATTGCTCAAAATGGTATTGTTAATTGTTTGTTAGCTTCTCACCTGTGTTTTGGGAAAAGGAAGATTAACCAGTTTTCCTCCTGTGAGGATGTAAATTCATCTCTTGTCATATTAAGGTGCAATATTTAGTTATCTTAATCAGCAAGATTTAACAGAAACTACTCTCATATACACATTTCCCATACTCTTTTACCCCCAGTGACAATAAACCTCATGGAAGTTTCTATCCCTAGTGACAACGTCTAAGTGAGCTGTGAGTACCACCTCTTTCCTCTCAATATTGACTGAGAGTTTTTCCTTATCTGTTTTTCTCCAAATGCACACTGCAGGAATTTCAGAGGTGAAAGAGCTTTTTTCAGCCCTGCCCAGCTGAAAGTTAAAGGGCATGTATGTCTCCAGAGCACCCAGTAGCCAACTGGTAAGCACAGCTGTCCACAAAAAGCTAGCTCAGATGAATTGGCTGAGCCTCCACTGTAAATATACTGAGAATACATCACAAGGCTTTCAGAAAAGTCAGGACAAAGTCCTTGTATTGAATAAATATTTCATTACTGAATTTTTAAGAGTATTTGATAACTTTAAACCTGAAAGACTCTGCTAAACTAAATGTAATTTGATGAATACCTACATTTGTTCATTATTATAATATTTATCAGCTAGGAAAAAAAAATAAACTCAACAGTTCATATTAATTTCTATTCAATTAAAATTTCAGATTTTCTTTTATCAGTACAGTGCTTTAGGATTTGTATATAACTGTCTTAGAGTAGTTTAACTCAGACAAAACCCCAAAAAAATATTTGCCTCCACATTAAGTTCTCTAACTCATTTAATCAAAGTTAATTCCAAAATCTGGTATCTTGCTATATCTTTTAAATTCATCCCATACAACATCATTGACTGCATGCCAAAAAAACAACATAAATTCAAAAAAATAATTGGTTAGCAGATTGTCAGTCAATTCTAGGACTGCCAAACTGACCTGGTGTGAAATGGACTCCTCCTGGTATAAAATGTCTCCTTCTCTGGAGACATTCAAACCCCACCTAGATGCGTTCTTGTGTGACCTGATCTAGGTGATCCTGCTCTGGCAGGGGGGTTGGACTAGATGATCTTTCAACGTCCCTTCCAACCCCTACCATTCTATGATTCTATGATTCTGTGACATATTTAGAGAATCTCTGTACAGATGGGAGTTTGCTACATGCTTGACCTAAGGTGGCTATCATGCTTGCAAAAAAGACCTTTATTATAATTATAAATACTGGTACAAATGTTATTACTTTTTCACATCAAGAAAAAACAAAAGCCTGCACAGAAAAAAGTTTGGCAGCACATGCCAGCATGATAGCATGACTTGGCTGTAGCATCGACCTTCCAGGCAATAGAAATCACCTGGCCCATGGAAAGCAGTAAATACCAAGTATTTGACAAATACTGGTCTTGTTGAAATGGGCATATGTGTTGAAGACAAAGATTTGTAATTAGATAGATAGGAAAACCCAGAAAATAACATTATTGTCAGAACTCAGTATTTAACATCATGTCATAGACATCATGAACTGGTGTGCCAGCAGCAGGCTTAGCTCCCATGCCCCTCTGCTCCACCAGGCTATGAAGTAATGTTACACAAAGAGTTTCTGCAGGTAGCCAAATAGATGATATTATCCCTACTTAAGTAAGCAAGAACAAGGCTGGAGAATTCTGTATAAATACTTGTCCCTGTCTGATCTCTTATACCTTGAGGTTACAGTTGTATAAAGGAAAAAAAAAAAAAAAACAAAACAAACCCACCCAGAATAATTCTTCCTATTGTATCTTGAAAAAAGCTGAAAAGTGTAATTTTATTAGGCTTTCTCAAACCTCAGATAAACTTTTTCAAATGCCTATAAAGGTGGAGGATTAAAGAAATGTTTTGTTGAAGTACTGGAACAGTTATCTGACTTCATAGCACATGCATATTTTTAAATAAAAAATAAAATACTGTTGGTTTTTTAAAATGTGATTTTAAAATTCCATAAGCAGAAACACATCATTAGCAGTTTGTACTCAAATCAACTTTGTATCAGAGAAAAATAAAGCTTTGTCTGTGTGACGTTGTTAGGCAAATAGTACTATATACATTTAAGAAAGAAAACAACTTATTTATGCCAAGTTAGTGGAAATTAGCATTATGAATGACAATTTAAGGAGAGTTATGTGATGTATTACAGGTTTCAACCAACTAAAAATAGAAAAGCTGTACAAACCGTAAAAACTGCACAGTCCACAACTTTCAGTTCCAGGAAGATTGTGTTTGCAATCCTCGACTACAAATGGAGTTGCTTTCTGACTGTTGAGATAGATCTTCTGAGACCATAATTAATATAGACAGTCCCCGAGCTTTCCAGATGAGTCAGACATTTAAAACTATGACATGACATTGGGCTTAAAGTTGTAAAATTTTTATAAAATCTGTTATTGATTGCCTTCCAGCATTTGAGCTGGGTTCACAATTTCAAAATATGTTCCAGCACCATGAGGCATTTTAAAACTGGAAATAAAGATTACTGTGTAACCAGTGCGATACCAGCAACAGGGGGGTTAAAAGACAGGCAAAATCTCAGATAAATATTGTGAGACACTCAGTATGGTCATAAAACCCAGCAGTGCCTGCTGAAGAGTTCCTCGTTACATTACCTCATTTACTCAGGATGCTTATTATTAACTTATTATGCTAAAAAATTTCAGGGAAAATAAAGTACATTCAGAAAGTCCTTGGTAATGCTCAACAGTCCCTGAGGGCTTTGACAGCTCTGCAACTGAAAGATAAAAGATGACATAAGTCATTGTGACCACCTCCTGGAGCTGATAACTGCAGAAGCTCAAGTGTTGCTTTCCAGCCATGCTATTGCAACAGCATGTCCTGAATGTTATTAATGTAGGAGCATGGCTCCACCTGGAAGCTCTTGCAATTCAGCCAGACAGCCCGTGGTGTGGAATAATACCTGTGTCAAGGGATGCTTCCAGAGGAGGGCTTCGCTAGAATCTAGGTCCAGAGGGGGAAGGAGGGAGTTGAGGATGGAGATGTCCCTGTGCCATTGCTCTGCTGCTCCCACCCGAGGCTGACTGGGGTCCCTGCTGCTCCCTAGAGAAAAGATAAGGCTCAGGGGCTGCATGTGAGGACAAAGGGAGAAGCAGCGTGTTCTGCTTGCTCTGCCTGTGAGCCAGCAGGACAGCTACAAAACACAGACTTCCAGACTTCAAGTCGCTTGAAAATCTTTCTACATTTTAATTTAGAGTTTCCCATTGACTATTCATGTGCCTCAAAAGCCACAACAGAGCACAGCAACCTGAAGAAGCCAGGATACACTAGGCAATGGATTTGCAGGTATCCATCAAAAAAACCCTAGTCATAACGAGGGAAGGAAAAAGCTGGTAGGTAATGCTCTGGGTTCCTCATTTGCACAATATGTGCAATGCAGTAAAATGATGAAATGACAGCAGAGATGTAACATGTGCAGCTTGTCCTGTCTATTAGTCACACTGCAAGCAGTCTGCAGGCTTCTAGCTGCTCAGTGAGAATGCATGACTCCCTTGGCTGGCCAAGCTGGACAATCCACAGCACAACAAGTGCTGCAGACAGTTTCTTTCACAGCCCACAAAGCAAATATTGGAAAGCTGGGAACATGGTGATAACTCCAAATACCTTGGAGGTATAGCAGACATGGAAGGAACAGAGAGCATTTCTACTGGAAAGCTGGGGATACTGCAGGGCAAATGAGAAACAGCCGTAACACTGGTGGGAGGCAAGGTCTCATGCTGATAAAATCTCATTCATGTATTTGATTAGTTTGAATAAACAAAAAGAATTTGAATCCACTTTGTGGATTCCCCAAATTCTGCCCTGACCTTCTCAACTGTGCAGCATAGTTATGGTACAAGCAAAGCTTGGTAGGTCAAACCCTCTTCAGAGAGAGCTAGCATGGAAAGATCAGAGCCAATGGAACGGAGCAGTGATCAGTTCAGGCAGGCTCGGTGGCAGGACTGGTGATGCCAGAGAGCTTCTGAGGGTTGTGAGACCATGAAAGTCTTTCCTTTGGCAAAACGTTTGGTCAAGGAGAACATGGTGTTCCAGAAAGCTGTGATCTTTTTAAAGAGAACAGTAACAATTTTGTTCAAGTCTACAGACTGACCGCTTTTTAAATCATTTATATAGTTCTCCCAATAACAATATAGTCATACCATGAACATTACCATTTAAGGAAGAAAGCAGGACTACTACAGTGTCTAAGTTAATAACAGTTAGAACAGTGTATGACACATTTCTCCATTATTTCTTAACAAACTGTATGTGAATTCTTGCAAAATACTAAATACGAGCTTGGTATTTGTAGACTTCTTATGTCCTTGCTCTGAATTGAAAGAATGAGATTTATTGGATTATGAACAACACAAGGATAGATAGAGTAATGAAATCTTAACCAGCTGTAATCACAGTTAAATTGGTGCGAGCACATTAAGTAAACCTGGCTTTATAAGAAAAAACAAACAAACAACAAAAAAACAAACAACAGATTATTTTATTGATAAATACTTCATTTCTCTTGAAACTTTGTTTAGGAAACTTCAGTCTTGAACAACTAGTTCTAGGAGAAAGTTGAGCAATTATCCATCTATTTATTTATTAATAGTAAAAAACATTTCCTGCAAGTGCAAGAACTCAGGTTATCACACTGTTGTATCCGCAACCTTTGAATCACATCTGACATGACCATTTACAAGAAGCAAAGTAGAGATAATTTGTATGAGGTCCATGATATTTACAGAAATTAATTCTTTGCTTTCAAGTTTGTCCTTCAAAAAAGCCAGTGAGAGTTTTCTCATTAATTTGAACAGAGGGAAGATCAAGATCATTGCCTTTAAAAGTTAATATGCAACTCTCTAGATCTAATAAAGGAAAGTGAGCCATGTTTTCACAATGAAGAGCTTAAATTTCAGTGTAATTCATAAAGTCTAGGAAACAAAGAACAGTTTTCTGTCAATCAGCTCATATTAATCATTATGATTACATATTATCATTATAATTACAAAAAGATTAGACCAAGGCTTAAAGGGTTAAATTCTGACCTCATATGTATTGACTCTTGAGTTTAAAGAAGTTATTCTGGATTTTAATCAGTCTAAATGAGATTAAAGTCTGATTTACTGAATGCAAAAAAAGTGGCATTGTTCATGACTTGCAGAAACCTTGTTCACAGGAGACATGGCTTAAAAATAGGCCCTTAAGAGTACTTTCCTTCTACCATATATTGTTTTGAAGTCATTTTACAACTGCAAGTCTAGTTCTACACAATCTTCACAAGAGGAGACATCCCAGAACACAATTAGGACTTGAGTAATTTAGATCCTCTGATATTTTACCAAGCAGCAGGATAAGGAAGATGTTTTACACTACTCTAGAAAACTCTTTTCTTCATTAAATTTTAAAATATCTCAAGATAATATTTATGTCTGTACATACCTTATTCTCCACTCTAAGTGATGTCACAGTAAATACGGTGAGCAAAAGAAACAGAATTAATATCACTATATTTAATTAAAATGCTTTCCATTGTACAACATTGTGTTCCATTGAAAAACCCATGGGATTTTGCCACTGAGTTGAATAAAGCTGGTATTTCCCTCAAGCTATCACACAGGTACATAAAAAAATGTTCTTAACAATCCCTTAGGCTAAAGAAAGAAGCAGCTTTGCTTCAGATTTTGCTGCACTAGCATCTTTAACCTAAAAGAGCCACAATAACATCACAGCCCTTTGCACCGCAGAATGCCTCTTGGTTTGCTTTTTCAATGCCAGTTGTTGAGAGTTTTAATCACATACACAGAACAGAATCTTTTATTTTGTTGTTGTTACTTTCAGTAGAGTAACATGAAGCTATTGATTCTCTGTAGATTTGTTTTGGAGAAAGCTTCTCAGCTTTCCTCATTCACATACACATTGCCCCCCTTCCCTTGGAGTACCACAGATCAGGAGCCAAATTTAGGAGAAGGAAAGCTGAAGTTTGCTTTGGCAGGTTGGCCAAGATACCCTAAGTGACAGCTTTGATGAAAGTTCCCATCTTCTCATTGATCTACAAGCCACAGTTCCCAGGACCCTCAAAGGAAGAGCCAGGAAAAGCAAAGAGCTTTTGAAGCTGCATTTCACTCCCTTGCAGCTCCAAGCCTCAGCTGTCATGCTGGGGTGGTACAACGAAGGGCAAGCCCTTCTGGGCAGACAGTCTGGTGGGGCACTGTGAAAGTCTGCCTGTGACAAGCACCATACACCCCACCAGTGTCACTGGAGAGGGCTTCAGGATGCATGAAGGGGCACCTACTTCCCATGACCCACAGGCCACTACAGGAGCAGGAAGTGTGTGATGTCTTCCGCTACCAGGTCAACTATTTGATGACTACTGTTATCATAAGAAATGTTTGTTGGAATTACAGTCCCATTTGCAGTCCCCCCCTCCATGGGAGGTTTGACTAGATGACCTCTAGAGGTCCCTTCCAACCCAGACATTTCTATGATTTAATTTATCGTGATGGCCCTGACGGCCTAGGACCCCATGTCAGCCCCACTGGGGC
>JAAGNO010014053.1:26035-49942 GCA_033439905.1 Ceryle rudis | reverse complement strand
CCCGGCGGCCCCTCGGTGGCCGGGCGGGGGCAGCCCCCGGGGCCTCAGCCGGCAGCGCGGGCCGGGGCGGCGGCCGCGGGAGGGCAGGGCCTGCGCCCTTCCCGCCAGACGTGCGGCCGTTGGAAGCGGCGAGGCGAAGCGCTCCCGGCGTGTCGCTGCCGCTGCCCCGCAGCCGGTGGGTGACAGCGCCTTCCGGGGCACTGCCCGCTCTGTCTGCCGCGGCCTCAGCTCCCCACTTGCGGGTGCCCCTGCGGAAACGTGGCAGCCGATACCCGCTCTCCATCTTCAGGTTTACGAATACGTAAAATATGTTTTTCATCGTCGCTAGCAGAGCAGGCCGGTAATCAATAACAGCAGGCGTGACAAACGCTGTTGACATACGGCATGGCCAAAAGGACTGGCAAGAGATAAGGGCTTCCTGTCAGCGGTGCCCCACGCTAATTAATATTCAGACATTGTCATGTTCGATGATAAATTAATTCCTTGAACTATATTGATATAGTAGGTTAAACATTGAAAAAGTTGGGTTGAACTTTGACTTTAAATATTCATTAAAGCTAATTATGGATTTTATGACTACATGAATTACAGTTTCTGTGTCATCATTGGCAATTTATTTTAAATTTATTTAAAGCAATCTTTATATATTAACTTTATCGCATTCAGTGAGGTAATGCAGTAAATGTTTACTCTGTGCAGTAATTAAACTTCTATTCGGCTATTTCCTTTAGGCATTAAATTTCCACGGTTGAAATGACATGCTTTAAAAGTTATGCCTACTAACTGATAAAAACAATATATGCAGCTCTTTAAATCTTCAGACTTTTGTGGCTGTATAATCCAAGGAATAGTGGGTTTAATGATGCCAGATGTCTAATCCATCGGAACCGATTTGTTTATCTTGCCATCGGTACCGGCTTTTGCAGGTGAGTCTTCTGGCATGGATAAAGGCAAGAAATTTCCAGTGGGGTGCTGAGGGTCATTCTGGAGCCCAGTTAAAAGCAGCGAACGGTTATCCTCGGTCTGCTCCCAGGGAGCAGATACTTAGGTTTTTTTCTCCACAAGACATTCTGGGGGGAAATGCAGAGCCCTTCTAATTACCATGCACTCACTGTAGGTTCGGTTTTGCTCTCTGTTTTACAGCAGGCAGCACAGTTCTGTGCACACACGTACGTGGTAAGAACAGTCAGGTACTCCCGTCAGTCCTGAGAAAAGGCATTTTGTTAATAACATCGCCGCCATGAGATAATCGCCTGGCCTTTTCCCTCGGTTCCTGAACGTTTCCGTAAGGGACATTCTCACAAAAGCTTTCAAAGGCCATGATGTGTTTGACTGTGTACTCTACAATCAGCGGGTGTGATACCGAAAGAGTTTCTAGGAGTTCACAAAGGAAATTTTCCCTACTCAACATGTAGTATTGTGTGTGCAGGTCTAACTGTTTGATTTTAGGAGTGTTAGAGCAAAGCTGTTTGCTTATAATGTGCAGGGGAGACAGAAGAATAATCGGCAGTCTGGTTTTATATTCCTGTGCGTTTCTCAGCTAATTGTCCACGCTAAACATTGCTGTTGTTCACGACTGGCCTATCTGACTTGTCACTGTGATGCTTTCTGCTGTTTTAGTTGGGTTAGGCATATATACATATATATATATTCATGCCTAACTACGGTGTTTAAACTCCTCTATGAAGCAAAATGTGAGTAAAGTCAAACAGAGCCACCAGCAGTGCCAGAGAGGTGTTTCCGCACGGCCACGGGTATTACTGTGGTTGGTGCATGTGCTCAGGGGAGTAGCTAGGCGAATGGCACTCCGATGAAGGCCCTTCTCTTTGCCCAGCCTCTGCATTCACCAGCAGGGTACAAAGCCACTTGGCCGAAGAGACTGAAGCATTACGCCTGCCGTCGCCAGGGAGAGCTGACCTTCCTGAACCTTTAGAAACTTCTGGTATTACTGAACACGAGGGTGTTTTGATCCAGTTGCAGGGCTAAGGGTTGGCAGGTTGGCCTTGCAAGTGAAGAGCTTTCTGTTCTGAGCCTGAGCGTGAGCCAGCTGTTCACCGCTCTGCAGCAGGGCGCTGAAACACAGCTTCTGTGACTAGCCTGTGTTAGCAGACTGCTCGCAAAGTCGAGCGGAGATGATCATGGCTGCTCCCTCCGCTTCATTCTGGTACCGTGCTGCACGCGCGGCAGAGCGTGTGCCATCTCCTGTGCATCTCCCAGTGCAGTACCAGTACCATTTAGGTCCAGGGTGGCCAGTAAGAGCTTGTCACGCTGTGTCTGAGCCATCATCTCAGACTGAGGTTGCTCTGAACGCATGAGATGAAAGCGCCCAGCCCATCCGTTCAGAGATGACTGCGGCCCTGGCCGGGGCGCCTGCAGCTGCGGGACGTGGCTGTTCGGTGACGTCAGCTTCAGTGACCCTCACTGTGTGTTATTTTTCGGGCTTCTACTCTAGAAAGATTGTCATAAAGAAGGCGTAAATATTTGCAGATGTGCTGATTCACGGGTCTGCAGTCGCTGACAGATGCAGCCGGAACTGAGAAAGGGAGGTGCAGTACATAACACGACTTCTGAGGTTGACTTTAACAGCACCTGCTTACAGATGGCAGAGAATTTATGCTAGCAGCAGGAGTAATCGATTCCAATGGTCCTTAAAGTGGAGCAAATAATCATAGGATCATAGAATGGTAGGGGCTGGAAGAGACCTCTGGAGATCACAGTTTCTTCATGTTTGAAATTTTTAAAAGTGGAACTGGTTTTGGGTGGTTTATTTGTAATGCATTTCTGTATTGTATTACGTGGATACTGTACGTACTGCTGCAGCTGTGTGTGCCACTGCTGCTTTTTCCAAAGAATATTAACATTGTAAATAAGAAGATAAAGCGGAGTTCTAGACTTTGAATTAATACCTTTTAACTTTATTGTGTAGCTGTCATTTTATGAGAAACAAATTGAATTAACATTATCTCCTCAACAAACAGGCCCAGGCATTTGGCCCTGAAAGATTCTTTTTACTTATATTTCATTATGTTAGGGCAGTGCATTGTAACTGCACTCCATCAGTTTTACAAGTTAACATTTATGTACACAAACCTGATTAAGTCTATAACAATGCGGAAGACAGCGATAGCCATCAGTTCCATTCCATTATGGTTTTGCTTCTTTGCAGTGGTGTGTTTAGAATTGCACAGCCGAGGCCTATCTGTCTATCTAGTTCCTGTGTGGCCTGCCCTGGGTGTTCCTGTGCTGGCAGGGGGGTTGGACTCGACGATCTCCAGAGGTCCCTTCCAACCCCCACCATTCTATGGCTCTATCTTAACGTCAGTACTACAAGTTCCCAAAGCTGCACAGTGCTGCTTAATCTCCTCTGCACAATTAGCTGACACTCAGTACTATAAATGTCAACTATCAAACCAAATTTTTGCCACATAATTCTTCAAAATTTGTTTTAAAAATGTGATAAAAACTTCTAAGAAGTCAAGCAGCGGCCAAATCAGCATGCTCAGAAATGAAGTTGTAGCTTGAGCACAAGTGGCAGTACTACTACTTTTAATAGAATCACCTCATCTAGATAAAACAGGGTTTAGAGCATCTTGATGTACATATTGATGTATTATGCATCCCAATAATCCTGTCACCTAGATTGAAATTTTCACCTGCCTTCACAATTATTTGTGCTGATTTGGATAGGTCCCTATTTCCAAACTATTATTTTCTTTGTTAGCCTTACACTTCCATTTCAGCTGTGGCAAGGGGAATTCCGCTGAGACTGAAGGGAGAACAGCTTCCCTGGAGGTGGTCAAACACTGGAACAGAGGCTTCAAAAGGGGAGGCAGTCTCCAGCCCTCGGGATTTTGGAATCCTCTGGACAGTGCCCTGAGCAGCCCAGCGATCAGCCCTGCTTTGGACAGGGGTTGAGCTGGAGACCTCAGAGACCCTTTCCTAGCCTCCATGATTCTGCTGTCCTAGATTAAAAAAAAAAAAAAAAAGAAAAGCTCCCTTAAAACCAGAATTACTTAGATGCTGTAGGTAGGCTGAACTGGCCACGTGTTACTGACGTAGCCCAGGATTTCCCATTCCAGAATCCCTTTTTCATTTGCTTTTAAATTTTTCAGAGCTGAGGCATTTGGGATGGTGTTTTCCAGATGCTTGCCGAGGCTCATTTTTTCCTTCCGAAGACCATGTAAGGAGGTATGAAATAAAGCTGTATCCTTACATTGAGTTCTTAAAGAACAGTATTATATAACAAAGTGGTACCTTCACCTATGTCAGATTTTGCCCCATGTGTTAAGAAAGGGATGGACCAGCTGGGAGGAATTCAGGAAGAGGAGGAGAGGGGCGGATGACTCAAGGCTAGAGAACATAAATAACTTCAGTGCACTCTGTTAAGTTAATAATGGTTTCTGGTAAAATACAGTAATCATATTTAACTAGATTTTATAACCTAGAACTCATTCTGCTGATTATGCTTTACTTTTTTTTTTTTTGTACCATAAATACATATATCAGATTCAAATTATTTAAGTTTCATATAATACTTATGTTGTCAGCTTTTACCTAAGGTCAGCTCACTGTAATGTCCTTCCACTCTGGAGTACTTTCCCTCATAACTGGTTGCACTGGTTTCAGGAGGATAAGAAGGGCATGTGTATAAAATGCATCGATGTTAAGAATGTAAGGAGGTTAAGATCAAGTGCTGTGGTACAGAACGTTGTTGTGAGACACGTACTCACCCGAGCAGTATTTTCAAACCCAGTCCTCTCACTACACAAGTCCGTGTGAAACAAGGGCACTGCAGCTGAGCCCCGTGTTCCAGCCCCATCCCAAGCCCCTGGTTTTGATCAGCCTCACTGGATCTTAGTTTTGTTGAGGAGAATTCTGAAAATCACTTTCTTCCATCCATGGTTTTCCATGCTGCTGCTGTGTCCGAGCAGTGCTGATGTGCATTTGATGGAGCAGGCACTTCTAAGCGTTCTCTGTCTTCCCACAAAGTTAAAGTTTTGACAGCAGGTATTTTTCTTTGTTTGTTTGAACTGGGCGGTTTGTAGGTTAGTTTAGGTAAGTTATTCTCAAGTACAACAACTGAATTTTACCTGTAGCTCACACGTGATTTTAAGACTTCTATCTAGTTTCAAATAAAGCTAAAACAGAACCCCGAGAGACAAAATACACTTTTCTCTGCAAAAAACCTCGGTAAAACATATTGCTATTTAAGAATAATATCCTATTTTTAAAACGCAGAGGCCAGAGAAGGGTGAAGGTTCAGCTTGAGCCAGCAGTGCTTCCTACTGCTAATGCCAGTGTCTGCAGTTCGGAGCTGGCTATCCGCTGGCAGTGTTTTTATCTCGTATCAGGATTTCTTTTTTTTTCTGGCAGCGTGTCCTTGTTGCAGGATAGTTAACCTTGAGTCCTCTACCAAAGTGTCTCCTGCATTTTCTTATTTGCCTCCTCCATGTTATAAAAGAGAAAACCAAAGACCTAAAGGAAGCTGTCTGGGTCGCAGGAAGCGTACTCATCAATTAAATGTGTGACAGTGTTTTCTGTTGGATGGACTAATATGTCAAGGAGATGGGCAGGACCTCGTGTTTGTGCTTTTGACAAATCAGCAAATGTTTAATCTCTGGATGTGCAGCGTCTCATAAATAATGCAGCAGTCACTGGACCAAAACACGGCTCTGCCAGGAGGGTCTCTGTTGGGAGGGGAGTAAAAGACAAAATGAAACTAAATCATCCTTTTTGTTTAATGCGTGGCTTCTTTTATACTGCTCAGCTAGAGCTTCTCTAGCGGCAGGCCGCTGCCCCCGCCCCTCAGCTGCTGTCGAGTGCGTCAGATGGATCTAAAGGCTCATCGAGTTCTCATTTAAAATGTACGCATTTTTTTATACATAAAGTCTATTTACTTTTTCCTTTCTCACCTATTTTCCTTTACTCTCTTCTATTTCGTAATTTTCCTCTCCTTAAGTGGAGGGAAACAGTGTTGTAGGACTGTGAAGAAGTGCAAGCAAGCAGCGAGCTCACAGTAGGTATGGGTGAAATCTTGGCAAAGCTCCGGTGACAGAAATGGAGCAGGGAGGGGCTGTCTCTGCTTGAGCACCCTGGGGTAGCAGCCTTCCAGCCGTGGGGCTTCGCTGGAAAAGGAGCGGGCGTCACTGCTGGGAGGAAGTGAAGAAAAGACTGGAGCAGGAAGGCCAAGAGGATTGTCCCTACTGAGGGAACTTGGGAAGTTTAAGGATAGGGAAAAATGATGTCAGGCTGCATCGGGAGGTTGTGGAAGCATCTTCTGCAGAGGTTTTTAGGTGCAAGTTAGAAAATTGTTTGTCAGGCATGACCTAAATTTGTGACTTGTAAACCCTGGAAAATGTTCTGGTGGAGGAGCAGTCGTTCCCACGATAGTAGTGTCGTCTTGCTGTGTCACCTTTCGCGTGTCAGGAACAGTCAGTCTAGCTGACGGACGTGCCGGGTCCCGCCTGGGTGGCCAGTACTGACCAGGTGAGGGATGGCCAGCAATTCCTGTGTGGTGAGCCATGCAAAAAGCCCTTCACCAGCCGCTGCAGACCTGCACTGGGCGTCCTGCTGCTGGTGTGTGACCAGGGGCACCTCACCTGCCAAGCTGGAGAAGACCTCTGGGCTAGATGGGCTCTTGCACTTGAGATCTTCACATCTTTAGCTTACTTGTGTGAGACACTGTGATTGGAAGAGGGAAGAGACAGATATGAGACACTGGAAGCTCAAAGTGGGTTTCCTCATACCACATGGGAAGTCTGTGGCAGAGAAGAGGGTCCCAAAATGCACAGTAGGCACCAGCTGAACAGCACACCCTGCACTGGGGTCGGTCTGAAGAGAGGTGGCATTGCAGCTCCTGTCTGTGGTGGGACCGAAGTGCTGGTGCCCCTGCAGATAAGGGGTGTGCTTGGGTGGTGTCCTGGGAGAAGGTGCTGTCTTTAATAATGGCCTGGGGGTTGAGATCTCACAAATCTTCAGAAACCAGGAAAGTACTGAAGTACCCATGAGGAGGAGGTGCTAATATTTTGCTGAATGCAGGTGGATTTAGGTATGCTTTTCAAGTGGATGTGCTAAGATGGGAGTTTATAAGCTTTTCTGAATGCAGTAGAGATTACGTCTGTGTTTATGTGCTTTTCTTGGTCATGGGCTCATCATGAAGACTGTCGCAGAGTTCCACAGTTGGATTAGGGCACTGTTTTGAAAAAACCTAAATTGACTAGATCAACAGGAGGTACAAGTCCTGTCTAAATCCAAACTACAAACACACAGTATCTTATTTTCAATAGTAACTCGAGTTTTTTATCTGTTGTTGTGGGCACTAAATTGTACTTCTGCTTATACTTAGAAACACATCAGTTCTGCCAGCGTCAAGAAACTTAACAGCTACTCCTACAGCTCAGCCCCTCTGCTAGATCCTTGTTTATTCCTTCTCCTCGGGTCGGTGCTGTGTGAGACAGCCCTTGCCCCAGGAGGCCCCACACTGACACCCACATGTGCTCTCCAGGCGCGGCTGGTGGAGATGGACAGACTGCCGCGCAGTCATTGTCATCATTGTCAAAACACGTAGGAACAGGGAGAGCTGTACAAGCGTGCACAGATACTCCCAACCCTCCTCTGGGTTTTGAGTGTTCTTGCTGCTGCAGCTGGCAAGCCCCTTTGCTCCACACCACTCGGTAGGAAGGTGGGAAACCTCTGCCTGGCTCTCAAAAGCTTTTTGAATCTCTCAGCCCTTCTCTTGCTTCTGTACTACAATGTCCAAAAACATTTGTTTTGCCAGAAATTGTCAGGCTTTTATAAAAAAAAAAAGGTGGGGCTGTGTTTGGTGTGTAGAAGGGTAGTTGTCTGTGTCACTAATGGCATCCGCCCGTTTGGCATTTGGAACAGTACACCTGGTAGTTGTGTCCTTACTGTGTCCAGTCAGCTGTTAGGGATCCTCTTTGTGATGGCTTCTGAAACTTCAGAGAAGCAACAGAGGAAAGGAATTTTTTTCTAGATCTTAGAAAATATAAAAATGTGTAAATGTATTTACTAGTATTTCATTTATTCTAGTTTTTTTAATTGGAAAGCATGGTACTTGTTTATTTTTAGCCAGCCAAAGCAGATATTTTTGTAATTTCTATTTTATTGTTGTTTTTTACAGGCTCTAGGAAGTTTTTACTTTCTTCATGAATCTTTGAAAAACATCTACCAGTTTGATTTTAAAGGTAAGCGAAGAAATGAAATGTTGTTAGCTGTTGGTTGGCTTGATGCATCAAGGCAGCTTTTCCGTCATCTTTTCCGACAGCGGTGCCTAGCAGTTTCTCCACGGTGCGCACACTGCTGTATAATGCATGCGCGTCCATCGATGACAGGCGTTACTTTTCTTACCTTCTATAGACCACTTAGAGGAAGTCAATGGACCGGGCACAGGTTGAAAACTGGTGCATTAATCATCCCCATGCAGATGGACCTTTGGATCCATAGAGATCCCCGATGATTTCGGAAGAACCCTGAACGGCCACAAGGTTCTTCCATGTAGATCAGATATAGGACCAAGACCTTAAACGTCCCAACAGTGATGGTCATTTTGCAAAGCAGCTGAGGTAGATTTATGGTTTAAATTACACTGGAGCGGTGCAGGTCAGCAGGAAGGTGTCATTGTTTTTAACCCACATTGATCCACTGGGTTGGAGGTCTTGCTAAATCTCAGAAGTTTAAAAGTAATGTAGGCTATATACATTAAATATTAGAAATATCATAGAAAATTATTGAATGCTTCCCAAGGTGTATATAGAAAAGATTATATAAAATTTATGTTATTTCAACTGAGAACTCTCTGTATATTAAATGTAAAAATCCTCTGAGCGTCATTTAGCTTACCAAGCTGAATCACATTAACACGACATCTACCATCCCATTAATTTGAGACACTGTTGAAATGGTGGTAACTATGGAGTGAACTAATTGTCTTAATTATATAGATTCATTATTTTTGTTCTCAGTACAGACAGATTCTCTCTGCTCATGTAATTGAGGGTACAGGGTCTTCTTTCTCTGAAATATTTGAACGGTAGTTCCACATATATAGCAATTCAAGATTTAGCCAGTAAGTCCTCCTGTCATCATTGGTTTCAACGCTGAAGGAAATTTTAGCTATAATATCACAGGCAGGTCAGAGCAGATTTTAATTCTGAGAGTCCGTACTGCAACACGCAGTAGTGATGTAGGGACGTCTAACGAGAGGTCAGGCCTAGTTCTCCCTGGCGAGAACAGCTCTGCAGACGGTAAGTGCTGAAGCGCTGGAGGAGATTGGCATCGCTCGGGAAGCTGGGTTACCCAGGTCCCTGGGCTGAACAGCCTGCTGCTGGTCCGTGCTAGTTGCTCTTCGAGTCACTTTGCCACGGGAGCAGCTTTGTGCATCAGGAATAGGTGAGCTGTGTCTGCACACCTTGCCCCTCAGCCCACAGCTTCAGCGCACCAGCGCTGGGGGACCGGCAGTTTTTGCTCTGAATTCCACCTGAAGTTCCCTCCTGCTGCTCGCAGACAAGAGATGTCCTGCTCTAGCGGCATCTCACGGAGTGAAACAATAGGAGTTTAAAAAACAAGAGCTTTCTGGCTTTATTAATGGCTGTTTCGCAGCTTATTTGCTACTGTACGGCTTTTAGAAGAAAATGTAAGAATCAGAAAAAGGTGGAAGGAAACAGTGTAGGGGAAAATAATCAGTATAAAAGAAATAAGCAGATACTTTCTCAGAAAATAACCACTTCAAATGTCCAGCGCTTCATCTGGCTCAGCAAAACCTTAGAGAGCCTGATGGGGTGTGAACCGTGCACGTAAAGGTGTGTTTGGCACAGTCATGGCTTGGAAAGAAAAAACTAATAAAAATCCAAGGAGAGCAGGTGCTACACTGAGGGGTGCTGTAAGTCACCCGCTGTCCTCCTAATGCAGAGCAGAGTCCGTCTCCCAGTGTAGTGTTTGTAAAATACGACCCCGAAGGCTCCCATCTTTCAGGGGAAATGTAAAACTTGACTCTTTCCTCATGACTATTGACATTTTCACAGTGTATTAAGCTCTTAAATCAGAGGAAAAATCCAAATGGATATACATGTTCTCTGCACAAAAATCATTATGAAACTCTGGTTCTACTCAAAAGCATGCAAAAAATAGATGTTTATATACAATTCAATATTCCTGTAACATCACCGTGTCTTTTCAGAATTCACTGCACAGTTGGATGTGACTGCATACAGTCTTTGGGAAAAAAGGAAAAAATACCATCTCTGTTTTTCAGTTCTCAGGAAGACATATTTGAGTTTTAAAATGAGAACCATTTTCTCCTACAGCCTCATGCGTTATTTGCCGCAGCATAGAAGGTGCTGGACTATTTGTACAGTGGTCAGAGGCCCAAAAGTTTTCTTACAGTGAAATCTCTTGATGGCCGTGTGTTCTAACGGGTCATCATCCCACAGAGGGCTTTGCTGGGTGGGGTGTTAGGCCACTTGCAGTCCACCAAGAATCTCATTCTCTCTGGTGTGAGATGAGAGACAGTGTAGAGGTATTTTTCCATGGAGATGAACAAGAAGGCTTCTTTCCTCCTGCGTTTGCTTCTCAGCAGGCATGTAAACCAATCTCTGGTTCGTATTTAACACTGACGTTAACGTAAGTCGATGTAAAGTGCCTCCCTTCTGCCAAGTGCTGCCTTTCATTTAGGTTCTCACAGCAGAGCCGCTGGTCCTTGCAGTTCTGCCAAATGTTTGCTGTATCCTGAATGACACTGGGATCTTTTTGCTGACACTGTTAAACTTGCTGAAGGAGGCACATCCATCCATGATCTACTTAGAATGATGCCACATTAGTTTATCAGGGTATCTGTTTAGTCTTCCTGTGGGAGCCAGACCTCAAAGTGATTGGCATATAAAGAATTATGCATTTTTTTCCCCCAAAGATATATTGCTACATTACAGTAAATGCTGCCTCAGATTATATAAAACACTTTATCTAGGCAACTTAAAGTGACAAGTTTTTGTATTGCTTGGTATTTTCACCGGATATCCAGTAGAACTGGATAGTTCAGGGCTCTTGATAATGGAGTTCTTCTCTTAAACACATTCCTACTCAAAACTCAGTCTCGTTGGGTAGTTCCAGTTTGGTGGTAGCTGTAAGGTAGCTGCCTGAACTTCTGTGCCAGAGGGGTTTGGAAATGAAATCGGGTTCTCCTCTTGAGACATGCCAGTGCATTGCCCTGGTCGGGGGAGAGAGTGAGTACGAAGTGGCTGCAGAAGCAGAACCTCTTGCTGGTGAGCGGTATGGAAGCACAGATTGATTGTTAATGCTGAAGAGCCTGTGCTGTTCCTGTCTGTGATGTAACCATTCGTTAAAGACCCTGGAAAGTGAAGTGCTTTACCACTCAGTGCCTTTTACAAACACAGCACCCATCCCAGCTTTAAATTCAGCTGTCAACCTCGCGTGCTGATAGCCAGACATGGCTAATCTGAAAGGGGTGGCTGGCATGGGGTTTGAGTGGAGTGATTCCAATTCATCGTCTGCGTATCCCCAGACCAAGAGGCTTTTTTCCCGTTTTGCAATAATCTTATCCGGAGAGCTGAAGCAGAAGGCCTAGTATCAGTGAAGGCCAGTTAAAAAACAGGACCCTTTTACTCTGAAGTATGTTCAAGTGACTATACAAATAACTTAGAGCTGACTGAGCTGCGTGTATAAGCACAGAACATTTCAGGAGGAAATGAGGCAAAAAAAAGAACGTGTTTTTGTCCCAAGGTCTGATTTTTACTTCTTTAGTCAGCTCAGTGCTGGTGTATTTTTTTCAAAGACCCGTCCACCTATTTTGCAGATGCCGTTGCTTTGCCAGTGAGTCCTCTAAGTTGCTTATAATGCTAAAGTTATGTATGTTAATTTTGTTTTATATCTCTTCCTAGCTAAGAAGTATAAAAAGGTTACTGGGAAAGAAATCTACTCGGACACTTTAGAAAGCACGCCCATGCTGGAAAAAGAGAAGTTTCCCCAGGATTATTTCCCTGAGGTATGTACAGTCCCGTGGAGCATTGCCAGTCCCTGGGTTTGATTCTGATTTGCTCGCTTGAGTAGCTGCTCTCAGTGATGTAAAGAAGGTCAGAAGCGAGTCTTGATTTTTTATTTGTTTGTCGGTTTCTCGTCACCTCTAATAGATGTTGTAAGTCATCGCATGGATTTACCAAATTCAAATGGAGGTCTTTGTAGAGTAGGAAATCTTTGTGACCAATGCAGACGGTGATGAAAAGACTTGTTTGTGCGTTTAAAACCAGAGAAACTGCACACGGTGCCAACTGCGAGTGTGCTTTGGGGAGACTTACTCCTGGGCAGGCTGAGAAGCGACTTTGAGCAGATCCCATTTGCATTCAGCGGCAGCAGCTCTGTAGTCGTCCTGGTTTCTGCTCAGCACAGCTCGCTGCTGCAGCAGGCTCTGCAAGTACTGGGGGAAAGGGTGCTTTTTACTGGTGTAACAACACACCTAACTTGAAAACATACTGATGTTTTCCTCTGCTGCCACCCTCGGGCTCCCTTTTTTTTGTGTTTCTCCTAAAAACTGGGGGGTGCTGTGTAGGTGAGGGTGAAGGTCTCATCAAACCCAGAAACACAGGCACAGCTGAGGGGTTTCTCCCAGTGCACCTGCAAGTGCAGTCTTTGCCTGCACTTCTCTTTTCTGGTGTTTAATTTGCTCATTTTTAATTTCTGAAGAGCATCTAGGGAAGGGGTGTTCAGTGGTTAGAGTTTACTCCCAGCCAGATTAATAAACCTGTTGAATTCCTGTAACATCTGCGGATCAAGCAGGCACGTTACTACTGCAGTATAAGGAAGAACTAGATGAGCTTTAAAAATTAATTTAGAATTTAGAATAAATATACACACTTACAGATATTTATACGGTGCGCCTGTGCTTGGAAGAGCACTGCGTAGATAATTACGGCTTTGGCAGGATGTAGGATATTCATTTTCTTACCTTTGACACTAAATTACTTATTTTTATATTCTGTGTCTTTGTACTGGAAGGGAAACTGTCTTTGACATAGTTTTACTAGCCGTTACCTCCTGTGAATACACATCTTGAACACTTCTTTGCAGTTAAGTGCTGTATCATTTTGAAGGAAGTTCAGGCGGTTACTTAGATGTTTATTTTTCTCCTCCATCAGCAATAATCTGTAGCAGCACGGGTGATTGGCAGCCTAAGTAGGAAACGAGCAGTGCTGTTGAGTGATTTGATAGTAACGCTGAGAGCATGGAACAGCAGTGTGCGAGTGCTGGTATCACGCTTAACAGCAATAGCCCAAATTATGGATTGTTCATTGATACCCAGGAAGAATTATTTCCATCGTTACTTCACTGCTGTTGTTTCATCACAAGACTGGAAAATTTGTAACTTGTTCCGCATCGTTTATTACCACCTCTTACACCAGCAGTTCTTCACAGCCTCTTGGAGAAATGGGTGAGTGTAGTGGCTTCCTCACGCTGTGTCTGCCCCGGGGATTGTGCCATTTCCCGTGGGCGCTCAGGGTCAGTTGTTCCTGCATTTGCATTTGGAGCAAAAGCGTCTGTATTCGGTACCCCTGCAGCGCTGCCTCAGGCACAGCGCGTTCCCGTGTGACCTGCTCTAGGGGGTCTTGCTCTGGCGGGGTTTGGACTAGATGACCTTACAAGGTCCCTTCCAACCCCTACCATTCTGTGATTCTGTGACAGGGCTGTTGGGTCCAGAACCCAAGAAGCAGCTAAATATTTTCTGAGGATCTGACATCTTCACGCTGTTCCCACTCATTACATCACCTTAAACTGACATTTCCAAGGAGTAAGCACCGTGGTCTGGTGTTGACACTCTTTACCTGGAGGAGGAATAAATCGGAAAAGAGAACATCTGCAAGCGCTCGCAGTTAAGATCTGAGGGAATCCCTGCAGCACCTTTACAGTTTAGGTCTGTTCTGCACACAGCACAGTTGTGCTGGGCAAGCTCATAGAACGGGCTGGGCGGGGGATTTACCCGTCTTATTTCAGAGCTTCACACAGTGGGAGAAGAAAGTGACAGGGGCTCGCCAGGACTGCGGCGGTGCCGGTAACGGCAGCGTCGCTGTTCGCAGCTCTGTGACTCCCCGTGCTGATTTGGCGTGCACGGTGGCACGGACCAAGCCGGCGCATTTCTCCTGTGACGTGAAAAGTTTGAAAACAATTGTGGCGGTTTTTAGACTACACTGTTTTCCTTTTGGACTGAAGACCAAAGAGTCTCTCGAGCACATGCAAGTACAGCACCATCAAAACACCACCGGTGGCACAGTTTTGGTTCTCATACACACGTTCCTATTTGCAAAGCTAAAATTAATCTTTTTATGACCTACTTTCTTCCTAGACAGGTGTTGGCAATAACACTGCAAATTAACAAGGCCACAAAATAATGTGTATTTTGAAAATGCATTGACACGGCAGAATGCACGAGGAGCCTCTGTCCCAACATTCCATTTACATGCTCTTGTGTGGTTTATCCAGACTTCTCACATCACATTTACAGTGTTTTGTGTGAGAAATGGTTTAAGACTCATTTCTTTTCTTTTTATTACTGCTGCTTAAGGATGATCTAAAAGTAATTACAGTGATTGAGGCATAATGCAATTCAAAATAATTACAGCCCACTGCATATAAAACTAACAAAACTTTCTGTCTTGATTTATGGCTCCTCTTGGCTAGGCATAAGACTCAAACGATGCCTCTGGGAGCAACACTCCAGATAATGTTAGGCCATTTAAAAAAAAGCAGATTTGTGTAGTCTATCAGGCCTGAGTAATTTTTTTTTTCCCATAGTGAGAAATTGGTTGTTATCATAGATCACAGATACTGCTCAAAGCTCTTATGAAAGATGAATTAATTTCACTAATGCTTTAATGCAAACCTTTCATGGAGAAGGCTGTATGGTGATAACCTTACTGCGGTCTCTCCTTTCTCAATGATGATTTATGTTGTCTTTTAGTAGATGAAACTGCCTGTATTCACAATCCATCTGCTGGCTAAAGGAATCCTATTAACAGAGGATCTGAGAGGAGACTTAATACTGTAAGGTGAAAGATGTGGTATCCCCTTTCTGGGACATGCAGTAGGATTTTTTTTTCCTATTTTAAAATGTAGATACCTCTCTGCGAGTGCACAGATGATCTGTAGCGTCTCTACCTGGTTTTATGCCAGCTTACAGATGGTGGGTCAGTTAGTGACTATCTGATCAAGTCAAACACAGGTTGTTGCTTTGAAACCTGCAATAAGAAGCAATTTTCTCTTTGCTCCTTTCCAAGCTATAGTTCTTCTTTAAATTCTATTTCCAAAAGTTCCTTTTTTCCAGATACTCTTGTTTGCAAATATTAAAGACCATCAGTGATCCCAAACATGTCAGACGTGTTGTTCAGCTGCAGTGTGTATGTAATGTGAAGGATGACATTTCTCTAAGATGTTAGACAGTGGTTCAGCTCCTGGGCTGCGTTAGGTCCAAAGCCTGCTAGCCTTGGCATTCCTGTTAAATAGACAAATCATTAAGAAGTCAATTATTTATTGAAGTTAAAGGAATTAAATAAGTGTTTTCATGTTGTGAGTATCTAAAGGTAATTTGCAGGTTGGGGTGAGGGAATATACAAATTACACAGTAAAACAGCTGTTATTTTATGGTATAGAGACATAGGTGACCTTGCTTTATTCAGCCCAGGCTGGGTAATGTTCTTCAGCCTGAGCTGAAGCACCTCCCTGGTTTCCTGCGCTGGCTTTGACCTGGGCCAGGTAAAAGGCCCAACCCGTCATGTTTCCATCCACCACTGTTGCTTTTGTGACTGAGTCACGTGCTCCACCGATTATATCATTTGGCTGTATGCGTAAGTCCTAAAGAAAATCTTACCTGGAAGAGAATGAGGTGAAATGCTGAGTTAGGGTCATCCTGACCGTAGCAGCAAATACCCTGCGAGATCAGGGTTCTGATTTGGTCGTTTTGGGACAAGTGATGTAACCTCACTGTTGGCAGTTCCGTGCCATGTTATCACCGTGATGCTATTACCTTAATAGTATAAATTTTGTCCTTGTAACTATCTACCTTTAATGACTATTTTATAAAATAAGTGTTCTAATAACTCTTTGAGTTCTAAGAAAAAGTTAAGTGAGCTACAGAATTGCTATCATGTTTTGGGCTGAGTGTCTTTAAAGTTTAGGACCATTGTTTATACTCCTATCAACCCTGAATTCTACTGTCTGAAGAAAGGAATTTCTGTAGACTTAAATGTCTTCTAAAATAACTTCTAGTGAGGGAATCCTGTACCTCTGTTGGCTGGCTGCTTCCCCAGTGATGTGTACAGCAGGCAGCTGGCACATCCCCTGGTTTTGTACGTAAAATAAGCGGAGCAAGCGTAGACTTTACCATAGTTCTTGTATTTGTACAGACACTTAAAGGTGGTCTTCCAATAGACACTCTTACTTTTTCTGGTAAAAGTGAGAGCAGCATGTGAAAATCAGTTAAGTTATTACACTACATAATAGACTTTGTCATTAGATAGATTGACTTCATATCCTTCAGCTCTCACTATACATTTTTTTGATGAGTGCCGTAGATACTGCCATTTGCAGACTTCTGAATTATATAATGACTTCTAAAAATCTTTAGCAGTAAAACTGTGACTGGTAGTGCTGTTACAGTGCTTGATAGCATTCAAAGGCTGAACTGGGCTCCAGTTTTCCATATAGTGTGTGTTATTCTGAAATGTGGGGAAGTTAGAACAGTACTTGGAGCAGTCTGTGTATAAACTCCTAAAAACACAAGAGCATGAATTATTTGTTTCTATAACCTGGTCTAAGGAAAGAAAGGAAGTGATTTGGGGAAAGGATCTACATTCCACGTGCTTTTTGTGGGCGGCCGTTGTAATACAGTCTCCTTTCCCCGGCCAGCTGAGCGTGCTGTGAGCCGGGGTTCCTGCGTGAGGCTTTGCAGAGGTGTTCCTCCCGCAGCGGCGGGGGCCTCTGGCCGCTGAGTGTCGCGTGGTGCCTCAGTTGCTCTTGCTGCTCAGGCTTCAGCTGCTTTCCCGCCTCCCTCCCAACTGTGGTGTTCCTTTAAGGAGCTGCAATTACACTGCAGTCATTGCCGCTTGAATATGTCTTTCCTTCATGCCCCTGCTTTGTATGGTTGAATAAACCCTTGCTGGGTCACTCTTTAATTTGATATGGTCCCTCTCAGTAAAATGATGGAGAAAAGATGAATTAAGGCTCTGTGCTAGTCATTATCAATCATGGTTTGTGTGCATTACTTATTGCTCACAGTGCTTTTTGACATTAGCCCTCTATAACCTCTCTCTCCATGTTAATGTTGTCTGGAGGTCCTTTTACCCGATGTAGCAGAGGTTATTTATGTAGGTGGTGTTTCTAGGGGGTTTTAAAAGGTCAGCATGATCTCCTGAGAGACTCTATTCACAAAGAAAAGGCCGGTGGAATGTTTTCAAAATGTTTTCAAATTGTGACTTTTTTTAATTTTCCTTTTCTTTAAGGACTTCATGTAGAGGGGTGTCAAAATTTCAGTTACATTTATTGAAGTAAATTTTTAGCAAGATAGCTTCCAGTAGGTACTGCTGCCCTGAGCCCAGCATTTGCAGTGTGTGTGTGAGGAAATGCCAAGCTGCTACAAGAAATTCTCTATTTTGCCGTGTCATGAAATACAAATTGCGCTGCAAGTACCTTTTAATGGCTTGGCTCAGCGTAGGCTTGCATGAAACAAAGCAGGGCAGCAGTGCCGAGGGTCAGGCATGCTTTATACTGGTATGGATTGTTTTGGTGAGGTCATCAGTGGCAGGATCGGAGTAAAGTCCTGCGGGATGGCCTGCTGGAGAAGCGGATGGTGATTGACAGCAGGACGCTCGGTCTCATACACTTCGATTGCACGAAATCTGAAGGCAGTTGTGGGTGGATGAGGCCGTGGCAGCAGGCAGGGCACCTGTGAGGGACCTGGCTGGTGTCCTTGCGAGACTTCTCACTGCCATCTAAAAAGGGACAGGATCCTGAGGGCTGGGAAAGCACAGATGTCACAGCCATTTTCCAGTATGGTCCCAGGTGGCCTCTCTTCAGTCACCACTGGAAGCTGGCTGCAGGTGGTGCTCCCCAGGGACACCTTTGTTAACAGCTTGGACAACAGAGGCCCAGATAGGTTGTGGAATAACTGTCCTTGGAGATGCTCAAAACCCAGCTGGATATGGCTCTAAGCAACGTGATCTAATTGGCCCTGTTTTAGTGTTACATCCTTTGAAGTACCTGTTATGTTGCCAAAGAGGAAAATAGCAAATGAAAAATGACAGCTTGATTGAAGACATTATCTTGCGTTGCATCATGGGCTTGGACTATTTGATTTTAAGTTCTATGTATTGTTCTTCAGTCATTAATAAGTTCAATATAATTGAGAAGGAAATTAGGAACGAAATGACAGAGCTCCCCTTTTTTGATTGAGGTCAGATTTAAGCCAGTTTTGAGTGCTTTTAGCATTCAAGTTTTTTCATTGTTTTGCTTTTGAATAAATGTTGACCTTTTGCCACATCTCAAAACTTGTAACTGCTGTCATGGTCGTCACAGGAACTGAATAAGAGAGACCTTACTGGACTGTGGGGTTTTAGTTGAGCCAGGAAGGCTGGACTGTGAGGACGTGTGGTGTGTTCACCCCTTCTGACTGAACCAAGTGACTGATGCATCTACGGAAGATACTGTTTTCAGTGCTAAAAAAAATGCGTCCAATAAAGTAGATGTTTATTCCCAGTCATCACAGAGTTTTTGTCAGTAGAGCTGCAGTTTAGGAAAAATCAAAAGTTGGTCTCTCCTAACGAAAAAAATAGTAAGGGTTCAGAGTACTCAGTTACCCTCTGAATGTGTCCAGAGCTGGATCTCTCAGTAGTGCACTCAGCTTTTCCTCCCTGAGGAGAAGACCCAGGCAAAGACCCAGGAGAAGACCCAGGCAAATTTACCGGCTTTCAAAAGTCCAGATTCTTAAAAGATTTAACCACCTATGAGCATCAACAAGCAACTGATGTTAACTGCTAATTATCGCAAGCCACATATCCCCCCCTCTGTCATCACAGCAGGCAGCTCTGCAGGGGGCTGTAAATGTCGCTCAGAAGAGAGTTCCAGTTATCTGCATAATCCTTCCGGGTTTAGGAGGGTTTCCTCCTTTTGTCTATAGGAAATCTTTACATCTGGCTAAATACTTGTTTTGGTAATTTATTTCATTCCCTTTTAATATATGTCCTGTGGGCTACTGAAAGTCAGCTGTGGGTGGAGACATAAGTGAAGAACAGGAGAAAGCTGCCCGTGGTGTGGCTGCAGTACCAAAGCACAAACTTTGGTTTTGTAGGCAGTCTCGTACTTCGTTCTGTAGCACGTAGGTAACTCTCTTTCCCCAAAACGACAGGCTCTGACGTTGAGTGCGGTGAGTGCAGGAAGCCGGCATTACAGGGACCCACCCGCACATCGTCCTGGGCTCGGGTGGAAGAGAGTAGAGAGTTTTCACATTCAAGCTCAAGGATAAGCTGCTATTTATTCAGTAAATTAAACACTTCAAATTCTCCACAAGCATATTTTGAATGCAAGGAGAACCCCGGTGGGAACGGGGCCCTGTGACAGGGGCGGTGCTACGTCTGTGGGTCTTGACTGTGATTACCCTGTTTGTGCCTGAAGAGGGGAGGGGGTGGGAGATGGGGAGCTGTTGTCTGAAGGGTCTAGCGAAGAGCACGTCTAGACTTTGCGAGGCACTTCACTATCTCAGTGGTATTTGAGACTTTAAAATGTTGTGAGGACTGCACACAGTGAGGTGGATCGGTGTGTCTGGGAAGTCTCTTCTGAAGGCGGCACCTTAGGAGAGGCTCAGGAGAGTGATGCCCCTGGACGGGGGGTGCTCTGCATGGCTGGCACATTATTCACGGTAAGGACTTGCAGTCTTTTGCTACAGCATCGTTGGCATCGTTATTTGGGCCTGTCTGGTGCCGTATTCGTTACCGGCGGACGTTAGCCTAGCCCCACATTCATGGTTAGCAGTGAATAAATAGGATGCAGAATCATGTCTTTTTGTGGGAGGTTGTAATTTATGGCAGCGGCTTGGGAGTGGTGCTGAAAAAATCCTTTTGCTGTATCATAAGTGCCACGTGTTGGCACGAGCTGATTTGTGGCTTTCTCGCGGACGCTGCAGTTTTGATAGATGTAATGTTTTACCATTATTTAAATTCCCCTTAACTTTTATAGAAATATTGGGTGGGTTGGCTCAGCGGGAGGAATAGCTTTCTAGCAGATCTCATTCATTTTAATTTGATGTAAATCTCTGATGGCATTTTACAGTTAGGGTAAAATTACAAAGAAGCCAAGACATTTGTGCACAGGCGGTAAGAATTTGCTGGCTTAGGCTAAGCATAAGTGCAGTTGTAAAGCTTTCCTAATTGGTTCTTTCATCTGTAAACAACGACCAAGGCTTATATTAATTTTACATGTAAGTTTATAACTGCTACAGGACAAAAAATACAAATGCCACAATTTATAAGGGACACGATACATGTTTTCAAGGTACCTCAGTAAGTGTAGTGCTTAGTAGTCACAGCGCATGGATGAATTTTGTTCTATTTTGTTCTCTGCATAAGTACATTGCAGGTTCATAGTAATCCTTTACTTAAGGTGATTAGTTCTTATTTGCTTATTTTCCAGTGCAAGTGGTCCAGGAAAGGTTTCATTCGAACAAGGTGGTGTATTACTGATTGGTAAGTTACACCTTTCAAGTTATTTCTGGTTACGTGCATGTCATGTATGGTTTTGTTAACAGCTGTTTCAAAGGAGGTATGTGTAGGTTGGTCTGCTCATAGAGTGGTTCCAAACCAGTTGCTTTGCTTTATTATTTACTGAACACGTAACGTTCAGTAAGTTGCAGTGACGCGTAACAAAATGTGATGTTATTATTCACATGTACGTGCACTTGCCGTGGGATAATTTCATTTCATAAGCAAGCTCTCAATCAAGCACGATCAGAAGAGCTTGGTGTCTGTGACCAAGGCCACAGGAGTGATGGTGTGGAGCTGAATTGTCCCCACTATGCCTGACACAGCCGAGGCTCTGCAGTGTCTCACCCGGGTCAGAGGCTGGTGCCCGGGAGAGCTTGAACACGTTCCTCGTCTTACCGCACGGAGAGCTCGGAGCACCCGCGGCGGGGGCACGTGGCTCTAGTCCTGCCAGGAGATCTGACCATACTTCTGTACCATTTATTCATCATTTTGGTCTCTACTGCTTCTTCACTTTATAGTCATTTAAATGTATGTGAATGTCCAACGTTTTTCTTTTCCTCCTCTGATCATTTCATGACTTAAAATTGTTCAATTTGATTTTCAAGTCTGATGAATGTTCCCAAAGGCTGACTTCTGAGTGCTGAACAGCTCTTGCTTGTTTGAATAAGCCTGTTCATTAGGTGAAGCAAACAGTTCATGAAAAACTAAAAAGCAGCAGGTTTTCTCCTTTTACAAACTTTTGACCCAGAAATCAGGCAGGCAGCTAGGGGATAATGTCATTTTTAATTTTTGTTAATTTTTCCAGATCCATATGACGTGGCATGTGATCGCAGCAGCAGAGAGCTGCAGAAGTGGGTATTTAGCACCAGTTGCCAATTTGGCCTTTCCTCTTAGAGACTTTTTCAGGTTCTGTCTCTCCTCTTGGATTTCCTCTTTGGAGAAAAAACAATATGAATTTATATTTAGGTCTTTCCAAGAAAAAAAGTGTTCCTTGGAGAAAGATTTAAAGGGAATGTTTTCTTGCAGGTCAATACTAAACAAGGACAGCTTTTGGAAGGAGCAGTCTGTAGCCAGATGTTCTGACCAGACTGTTTCCGAAGGGTGTATTGGGAAGTACAAGCGAGGAGGCTCACAGCTTTTTTGGTCTGTCAGGAGGTGAGCTGGGCTGGTAGTTTTGTGCCTGGAGTAGTCTGCAGTTATGATCCACAGGATCTAACAAGATCTCAAATGTTTCTAATGAGAAGTTGAAGGGGCAAGTTACTGTGAACGAGTTCTGGAGAATGAAATTGGAATATTATGGAAAACACAGGGAGTTAGAAAATGCACCCAATTGGGTGTTAGTGCATGATGTGGCTGTTCATGGGATAGCCAGTGTTTAAACCCTGCCCCTGTGCAGACGAGTGGGAACAGAGTGCTGGCCATGTTCATAGTAATGACTTCTGATCTGCACACTTCTCCGTGCTAATAGCTCAATGAACATATAAGCAGGAGACTTGTTAATAGTTCTGTGTGCATCCTTGCAGGGAGTTACTCATTTTCCCTGCCTAGGAAAACTCCTGACAAAAACTGAGGGCTTCCAAAAACAAACAAATGAGAAGCGACCTTAGAAGATCTCGGAGAACTGTCCTCTTTATCCTCCTCTGTGGTTCAGTGATCTGCCCCAGTGGAGCACCTCTGTCAATCCACATTTTTCACATCCCTTATTTTCGCTAGCTTATCTTTAGTGTGAATGAAAAGTTAAGGAATCTTAATCTGAGGCTGAACTTCTGCTAGAGCTGTGGCGGTTTCATTTTTCCTCCATTCTTCCCATAATGCCTTTTCTCATTTACATGCTGACTACTTTCAATCAGCTACAACCAAATTTTGCAGCATTTTTTCTGGATGTGAAAATAAAGCATTTTAGATTGCCTTGTTTCTTACAACAGTCCTGTAGGACACTCACCTCCACTCTGATGTGTAATTTCTGTTTCTTGATGATTTAGAAGAAGTTTAAAGAAACCTATTCAGATATCCAGGAAATTCTTTAACCTTGTCAGTACAATGCTAGTGTAGTAATTATTACAAGTGTTCACAGAACCCACCCAAAATGCATTTTTTGAAACACTAATCAAAATTGTGCCTCCAAAGGGACGGGCAGCAGCTTTTTAGCACACAGCAGTATTGCACAGGTAGGAGCTAATGGGGCACACCACTTTCTGCCAGCATGGAGGGGCCTCCTGTGCAAAACAGAGTGTTGTCAATGCTATCCCAGAAGTACCCCCTCTTGGAACTCGTAGGTGACACCGTTCCTTCAGTCCCTCATCGCAGCACGTGGGAATTCCTGTGTGCACTGGTTTGTTTGAGGGACTTTGTTAGGGGTGGTGGGGTGGTGGTGTTGCTGGATCTTTGTGAGAAAAGTATTCCAAGTTCTCTGGTGTCATTGTCAGTCACCATGTCCCATCACCAAAAGAGCTTAACAGCAAGGCCGTGAGACGATAGAGGTTTTAAAAATGCAGACCAGGTCTCTAGGCTACACAAAGCCAGCAGCAGAGCACAGATAAAACAGGATGCCAACCTGGCCATAACAGCTGGACAGCTCTCTGTTCACCACTCAGACGTGACCTGGCTGTCAGCAGTGGGAAGCCAGAGCTCAGAAAGACAGTTTATCACCCAGGTGACTCCCTGCCCATGAGAAGGGAAACCTCCCGTGTGATTAACTTAGGTGACAGTAGGAAATTCCTCTCTCTGGGCGTGTTCATGACATAATTCCTTCTGTGTGAAGGTTTCTGCCGCAGTGAAGAGTGAGATTGCGTGAAGTGATTTAAGGTACAAGACTGTAGTTGTGTACGGGGTGTACAGGTGCCTGGTAACCAGCACTGGTGTTCTTGTTAAAAATGCCATTACCAGCCAAGTGTTGTGCAGTCTCATAGCTCCTCATCCAAGTCTTACAAGGAGCAGCTGATGCACCTGGGCTTGTTCACCCTGAAGAGAAGGAGGCTTAGGTGAGACCACCTGGCTCTCAACAGCTCCCTGACAGGAGGGTGGAGCCAGGGGGGGTCGGGCTCTGCTCCCAGGGAGCAAGTGACAGGACAAGAGGAACCGGCCTCAAGTTGCCCCAGGGGAGGTTGAGGTTGGAGCTGAGGAACAATTTCTTCCACCC
>JAAGNO010014053.1:8309-23077 GCA_033439905.1 Ceryle rudis | reverse complement strand
CTGTGGTGCTGAGGGCCAGGGGTCAGTGGTGCCCTGGCAGTGCTGGGGGAGCGGTTGGGCCCGATGAGCTGAAAGGGCTCTGCCAACCAAACTATTCCATGATTCTAAAGGGACTGGGAGGAAGGACAAGTTTGATGTGTTGCTTCCTTTCAGGTTTTCCCTGCAGCCTTCCCTGTGTTTGGCACACGCAGTGAGCGGTTCCCCACCAGCAAGTGCGTGCTGACTCTCGTGACTCTCTGGTAGCAACCTAGAAGTTAAAGACACTCCTGAAACAAATGGAATCAATCAGGTGTTGAAATAATTGAGTGTGTGACGGTGTAATTTTTCCCTACGTAGTTTTTCAGCGGAAGAGGTTCTGACACGTGGAAAATGGAGCACGAGTGCCTTTTCAATGCATTCTACCCAAAGCTTTATTTCTTTCTGTTGAGTTTTATCTTACTTAAAGACAGGCAGACCTTTGAACAAGAGTGAGTGGTTTTGCACTGCCTATGAAGAAGTGCTTTTCCTGTGCAGCCCAGCAGAGGGCTAAGTAGGAATTTCTCAGAAATAGGCATTTATTTTCACGTCTGGGGGTGATACAAGGATGAAGAGAAAACCCAGTATGTTTCCTCTTGTATTGCTTGTAAAACCTGTCCAGATCATCAGAAAACACTTGGAGGGTTTGCAGATAGCTGCATGCAGCGGTTTATAAAAGATGCCTGATTTAGGGGACAGAGGCACAGTAAGGTCAGGACCCACTCTCAGCACCATTTGAGATGCAGATTTCTGAGATTTTTCAGTTCCGTTCCGTAGAGCAGTGTGGGAAAGGCCTATTTTTGTTTCATTTTTTCCTTGGCTCCTCTCCTTTTCTTACGCCTTGCGTGAGGGGACTTTAGCAAACCTGTATAAACCTCTTGCATTATTTATCGCGTGCTGGTTTACAGCATACAGTGTGCTTCATTAGCTGATTTTGGCTTCGGACCCCCCACGATGCCCTGGCAAGGGTAAGGTAATAGGAGTGTAGTATTAGTGTCAGCTGTGGGTCAGAGATGTCAGGATGGTATATCATTAAAATGTGACACTGCCAAAAACTGCCCCAACTCCCCTGTCCCCAGAAAAGAAACCCGCCGATGTGCGGTTGCCCGCTGCTCTGTGAGCTCGCATTCAGCTGAATTGTTCATTTTGAGCGCGCAGCCAGCCGCAGATCCGGACCTCCGCAGTGAAATGATGGGCTGCCTGGCACAAAGGGGGAGTTCTGTAGGAGCAGTGAATAATGGGAAACCCCTTTCATCGGCAGTGCTAACCTTTTGGCAGCCACCAGCAAACTCTATTCTGATCTGCTGATTGGGGAGGACAATACACTGAAGCTCACTTTGAATGAATGCTGCCACCAACAGTGTCCCCATTCAGAGGGTTTTGGGAACCATCTTTGACCATTGTCTGCCATCACTCCTTCAGACAGTAGGAAAAGGGAAAGTGAGCGGGTCTATAGGGGGAAAAGTACCTCTTTTCTTGGCTTTAATCTCTCTTTAAAGCTTCATAGATCTACATTTCCAGCTGAGCTACTGGAACTATGCAGTGTCAGATAAATACAGAAGAGAGAGGTTTCAAGCTGAGCTTTTAAATCCCCTTATCTGCATGAACTAATAATGCAGATTTAGTGCTGTTAAAAACAGAGACTGATAAGTCTTTTCCTTTAAAGCCTTTAAACTGCTAAAGAGCATTTAACAGCGATGCAGTTCAAACCCAGTGAACAATACTGAGAAGGAAAACAGTTTAATGAGCTAAACCTGCACTGAATGAAACAGAAACACCTTCTCACAGTTGATTTAGGTCACTGTGGGAGTCAGTGAAAGCGCAGTTCTGTTCACGCTGCATCTTCATAAACATGAATTAAGTACAGCCTTTTCACGTACGGGAAAAGTATTGCAGGGGGTGAAATGCGAAACAGAAAAGAGTTTGCAAATAAAGCCCAATTGAATAAGTTTAATGCTTAAAATCATCAGGGATGTTCGTTTCCCCAAAATAGTTTTTAACTACAATGTTATGACACGTGGGCACGACGCTGCGCAGCGTCTCTAAATTACTGAGAAGGGGAGAGGCTGGGGGCAAACAAAGGAAAAAGCGTCAGGTTGAATGTTTAAAGTTGCTGCTCAAAGTTTTCTCCTGAAGGAGTCTATTAGTAATCATGATAGCATGTTTTGGTAGTACAAAGATTTAGTCTTACAGTGGTCTTTGGAAGTGATTTAGCTTTAAAAATGTTGAAAAATAATTTAATAGTCAGAAGAATGCTTTTAAAGCAGCTGGCTGGTCTGTGCTCAGCCCGACTGGTTTCAGCATTTGCCATTTAGCAAGGGTGAAGAAAATGTGGTGTTAGACTCTTTAAAGACTAGGAGAGTTGGAATTACACTGGTGTTAAGCAAATACTTGCTTCTATATTTACAAACACATACACAGTGTATATGTGGAAATTGGTGCCTCTGTCAGCGCTATTGGAAACCCCAGCTGAATTCCCACAAGTCAGCCACGTTGTTCCAGATAGACACAGATGCGGTCACAACTGAAGTTGCTTTATAAATGAAATGAGTACACCTGTTTTATATTTTCTGGGGCAGAAAAGTTTATCCCGGCCCAATCTGGGTAATCCCCGAGTACAATTAGCCCTGTTGGCACAGTACTTGCGTTTTTGTATCTTCTAAAGTTTAAGCCATACGTGGGAGCAAGAAAGGAAATGTAGTTTACATCTTAGTTTAGGCTTTCATACATCTGCGGTAATTAATGCCTGCACATATGCCGCTGATTAATCATATTGGCCTATTAGTCCTGTCCTTTAGACACTTCTGGGGGTAAAGTGTCTACTGAATTTTATACCCTGGCTCGGAATGCGTAGAAGCTGTAGGAGAAAGTCCTTTCAAAGCGTAAGAGGAGAGTTTGCGAGGGACGGGGACGTGAGATGTTAGCTTGATACTGCAGTTCTTGGTGTGCCAGCCATTTAAACTTCCTGAAATTATCTGGAGCATTCAGATCCATAAAATGAATGTGGTTTTTTTAAAGAAAGTGACAGTGCTCTTCTCTTTTCCTATTGAAATGTTCCCTGGCCTAGTTCAACAGAAACATTTTTACATTACAACTGTGAAATCTTGGCATAAAGCTCCCCTTTGTGCCCTTCATTATTTTCTCACAAATATAGTCCATTGTCACATAGCTGAAGTTAATTTGATCAACATTGGGACATTTAACTTTTATGTCCGGTCAAAGGAGCTGTTTCATGCTCATTTTGGGTATTCAAAAGAAATGATTGCCAGAAAAATAATGTTACTATTAACAATTCAGAGCAATTAGTTTCCCAGGGAGAGGCGATGTGATGCACCGGCTCCACACAACTATTCTTTGTCATTTTATGGATGCTCATCAGTCAACTGTCACATCTTCTCAAAGACCCCTCCAATCTAAATGTTTCTCTTTGGGCTTTTCCCAGAACTAGCAGCTGAATGAGCAAAAGAAAAGCCACTTAGTTTCTAGGCAAAGGAAAACTTCACTCTAAAGATCTGGGTCATTTGAGAAGATCCTAGGAGTAGCTCACTGGGGGGGGGGGGGTACTTTTATTTATTTTTTGCAACGGTGATTTTCACATCAAGAGAGAACTCTCTCTAATCATGTGCCTTCTAATGTTTAGTGAAATTTCTGTGTATTCAGATAGAATGCACTGCCAGGGCAAATAAACCTTCCATCCAAATGTCTCCTAACAAAGGTTTAAAACCCTCGATTGCATTCAAAAAGACAGCTTTTCATCAAACACCCTGAGGCTCACCTCATTAATATTCAGCCATCCCCCCCTTTAAACTAAGGTTAAGTGCTCTCAAAATTAGCGTGTTTGTATAATATGCTCTTTAAAGAGTAAATCCAGCAAAATTGTCTTGTTACTTTCAACCTGTCAAATTCCATCAAAGACGTTTTCCTTGCCTCTTGCTTTTCTGCTGGCTGGAGCTTTTTCACATTTGATGCAGTTCTCAGGAATGTAACTCGCATGTCCCTCCTGTTTGCACAAACACAGTTTGAATTTACTTCGGTTAGATTTTTAACAGGGAAATAATTTTGTACTTGTATGCATTGTGATGGAAAACGTACATGGTTATAATTTTAAGGACACAATAAACCTATTTCCATAATAAGTAAATGACGATTGCTGATAGACCCAGATAGTAATTTTGCCCTCATTCTGTTATTTTCAACATTTGGACCATCTTTTTCTTGTTGACATTAATAACAGAACAAGTTGTTAACAAATTTGCAGCATTTATTAATCAGGTTGTGAGTGAAAGATCTCCGTTTTCTCTCATGATAAAAAGAAATCTGTATAAACAATAATAGCGGGTTTAGAAGCAAAGGTCTGACCGGAGAATCAGCCACCGAAAATCCAGAACTTTAAGAACTTCCAGGTGTCACACAGAAAGGTGTCACTTACGAAAAAAAGAGCATGGATACACTAAGTCACTCTTCACCTGTTGTCAGTGGGACTGTGGCTCTGTCAGAAGAAACGCTGCCTGTAAAGGCTCCCAGGTGTCGGGGGGGTTCAACAGTTGTCCCAAAAGCCAATGCGCTCTCCTGTGGTGTGCATCGCAGAGAGCGATTCCACCTCAGCGCGGAGCTGGGGCCACTTTTAGCAGCACCCTGAGCTGCCACCTCATCTTCAATAGGAGCTTTACTCCTTCTTAGCTATTTTCCAGTAATGGTTTCTTCTGGAGCTGACTCAGTTGGCTGCTGTCTCTTTCTAGGACAATGTAGCTGATGTAACTAGAGGCTAGATGGGATGTATTGTAAAAGCCACCACTCCCGGAGAATGTGTGCAATTAAACACAGGCAACGCAAGAAAAGAGAGAATGCCTCCTAAAAAAGAAACGCCCTTAAATCCCTTGTTTCCTGCGTGGTTTTGCTCTGAAAATGGCTTTATCTGGGAACGCACAGAGTGTGTCACGTTCTCATTGAGTTATATTTCTCTCTTTACTGTAATTTGTTCCTTAGGGAGTCTGGAGCTAGATAAAGAGCAGTCATTAGTGTCCTGCTAAAGGTGACACTCGCATCAGCATTCATTGTGGTTTGTGTTTTTTGAAATGTTCTATTGCATAGCCATATAATCTTCCAGGATAGCTGGGATTCAATTAAGAAGAATCTATATGGGCTGTTGATCCAATTTTTATTCATTTGCTGAGAAATGAAAATAAATTGCTATTGTGATTTTATTTACAGTGCTCACTGCAGGACAGTGCTATGAGCTGGTAGTTATAAAACAGAAATGTTTGGAACGTTCTGCTTCCGTCTGAGCCAGAGGGCACCAAGTGAGCAGCCATCTCTTAGTGGGGACAAGGGATTGCTGTGTGAGAGGGTTCTTGTCTTTGAGTCTTGTATTTTGTGTCCTGGAGTATTCTCCCAAATAGCTCAATAACCAGATATAAGTTACAGCATTTTTAGCTGCTTCTTTGGCCATACAAGTGCTGAAGTAGTTGTAGATGGGCTCGGCAGATGTTCTTCATGGACTGATAGGTAAATAGCTGTAACTGCTTCACCTTTTGTGGAAGCTTCGTTACCCTCCTTCTGTCGGTGCAGGGTTTAAGATGTGGCTCCGATGATTCAGTTTTGCACTCCAGCAAGGAAAGTGCTCCTGCTATCTCTAGACCCACCAGAATCTGCTTTGTTCAAACCTAATGTTGATGGCTCTCATTTTTTAATCAGAGTGCCCTTTGAAAGAGAGGGGTTTTCCCTCTCTTTAGCACTTCAAATGTTTCTGTCCTGTCACCGCTGGTTGTTTCCTCTCCGAGCTCAGTCGTCCACTGTAGTGCGATTTTCAAAGGGGTAAATGCCCAAGCTAACAATCAAGTGTGTAAAATTTGTTGCTAGTTGGCTTTTCTCAGCCTAAAGCATTTTTAGTCCTTTGTGAGTGAAGTCTTCCTGTCTTTCTGGCAATTTGCAGTACTCTTCTAGCAGAGGTTGGTTCTGTTTTCAACTCGCAGTCCCTCCGAGCCCATCTCCCCAGGCTGGCCAGTGGAAGCGGGTGGGTTTCTGTCACCAGCAGCACACGTGGCGTGACGTGGCCAGTGTCCTGTCACCTTCTGCTGTGCCCTTCACCCACGTGGCCGTCTGCAGGAGGTCAGCCTGGAAACGGCATTTCTGGCAAGCCTGGTGAGATACAAATCTGGCAAGATTTCATAACCGTCCTGCTCCAGAAGTTGCATGGAGGAATTTTAATCTTCCATGATAAAGTAAGATTCGAAAAGATGTGTGATTTCTTTGGTTTCTTGTTTTACATCAGATGAAGAGCAAGAAACTGTGTTTGTAACGTAACACCCTGGCCATAGCGTTGTATCTTCCTGCAGCAAAATTGACAAGTACTTACATCATTATACATGGCTGCTATTTCATTAGGCGAATGTCAGTGTCAGGTAAGATCATGGTTTTGTCAATATAATGAAAATACCAGTCAAGTGAGGAAAAAGTCACAATTTTCCAGCTCTAAAAATTGATTTTTATTGCTCTTCTTGTAATCCTTTCTTTGGATTAAGTATTTATTATTGATGTGGTCTTTCTTTTAATCCTAATCGCTGCTGACATGGTAATTAATTAAAAAATACAGAATTTTTGCCCAAATGGCACTATATTGAAATTAAAAGTGAACATCACATATTAGTTAAACAGCCCTGGCAAATGTCTTGAGTGCTAAGATGATTGCCTAAGCTTCTTGACAATTCCCTTCATCTTGCTGTATGCTGCTTGACCTTTTGAGCTGTTTTGGTGTTATTAATAGGTTTTAGCTATTATATCAGAAAGAACAAGGCACAAAAATATGATAAACTTTATCTTTTTAATGACAGTGCTACAACACCTTTGGCATGCCAATGAAGGCACTTAGATCTTCTGAGGCACACTTAGACAGCCGCCAGGTAACTTTTATTCAGAATTGATGAGGATTTTTCTGGAATTTGTCTCTAAATGTGTATCTGAGAGTGCAGACTGGTGTGAGCTGAGCTCTGGCTGTGCTGCGGAAGGGAGGCAGTGCCCAGAAGGGAGGACAGGGTTCTGATTCAGATCTTTCTCTAAAACCTCTGCTGGAGGTGGATCCCCCACGGACCAGTTCTCGAGGTGCAGGTGAGCCAGCCGGTCTCTTTGGCTAAAGCTTATAAAGGAAAAAGTAATGAGGATAGGAGCGGCAGAAAGCTGAAAGGCCACACGGCAATCCTGTGTCGAGTTTTGTATAACCCGTCACCTCATGTTTCCATTGTCTTGGCCTTCTGTTCCTGAACATGGCTGAGGTAGAAGGCAGGTTTCACTGTCGTTGTTCCTTGACTTTCCACCAGAAGTCACTGCAGCAGTTGTTATTACCTCTGGCATTATAGACCTATGGAGAAGAAAGTATATATAACCTTCTTATCTGTAGGTCAGCAGCTACAGGGAGCTCTTGGCTCCCACTGACAGGATGGTAAAGTCACTATCTGCCTTTTTTTTTTTTTTTTTTTTTTTCTTCCCCTTTACCCCTTTCTAAAGATTTCTCTTTGGAGTAAGGTCCTCTCTTCTCCAGAGGAGGCGAGTTGAGCCTGCCTGTTGCCAGGCATGGCCATGAGGTACCGACCCGCTGCCCGCAGGGTCTGGTTGCACCCGGCAGTGCTGCTGCTGCACCAGCAACCTTTTGATGACCCTCCTGCCATGACTCCAGCTCGGGGACATGGGCAGAGGGTTGGGGCTCCTGTGCTGCACACAGCAAGGGTACCATCGGCCCCGCTGGCTCCATGGCCACGGTGTTCCCAGCACCTTGCTGGCCGGCCGGGGCGTGGAATGGTTTCATCAGCCCAGGCAGAGGCACAGGGCAGCGTCACTTCTAGTAGATATAGATCAAAACAGGTGCTGTGGGTCAAAGCTCCACCTAGGTCAACAATAAACAAGATGAGCAGTTTAACCTGAGAAATGACGGGCACCCCGGAACCGAGCTGTCCGCTCCTGCCCGCACACTTAGCTGTGAGCGTTGTCTCCCGTTCCTTAGGAAAGGAGGTTTCATACAGCCAGCAACACGTTCTCTGCAAAAGCAGCTTTTGTACCATTAATTCCCCTGCAGGGATCACGTGCAAAAATGAAGAGGTTGTGGAAAGATCCTGCCTTAGCCCCGAAGCTGGATGGGAAATACGGAAGTGCTCATATTCGCCGGTATTTAGCTTAAACACATTTAGTTATTATAAAAATTTGCTCACTGAATAAAATATGGCTTGACCTCTGGATTGTTTCTTCCCAAGAAACGTGACAGTGTCCCTCCTTCTCCTCCATTCAGCCTGCTTGGCAGAGCTGCAAGTTTTTTGTTTTGTTTTGTTACGTTATTGTTGTGTTTAAAAAAAAAAACAACAAAAAAACCCTTCGAGCCCCTCTTTTCAGCAGTGTCAAGTTAGGATGAATTGGCCAGGGAGGCATGTTTATAGACTGTGCGAAGAACTTTGTCTTTGTGTGGGAATGCTGGTGACACTGGTATGGCTTGCCTGAATGAACTGCGATGACGCGGCTAATAAGGTGTCCTGCTGAGCGCTGCCGCAGCCTTTCTCAGACCTCCCACTTAATGCCATTCAGCTCCAGCTCAGTGTAGCTAATTTTTCCCATTCCTTCAATTCTTTAGGCCTCCTTACAAATAGAAAAGTCAACTTTCACACCGAGGAGAAGATAAGTGCTTTAGGAAATAATCGTGTAAACAGAATGTTACCTTCTGACCTGATGCTGATACCTTGGTCTGGGACAAAACCCAGCTGGCTATTGCATTAGACATGGCTATTAAAGGAATAATGCTGCTGATCCTCCTTACAAAGTGCCCTGAGAAATGGTTTAGCCAAATCACAGTGCCTCTTGTCACACTGAATCATGTTCAGCTGCTCTCTTCCATGACCAAATTGCCGATATTTAGCTGCTTCCTTGTCTTCTCCTTTCTTGCGACAGTACGGGAGGGGGATAAGTACGACAGCAAGGCAAAGTCGGTCGTGTTTCTGATTTCCCTGTTGTTTCCTGGCTGAATGTCAGTGCTTTGAAACGTCTCTGCAGTACACCATATATAGCTTTTATAAAGAGGGTGTGTTTCATAAAGGATCTTTAATTGTAACTACTATAGTGAAAGGATTTCAGTGATTCCAGTAACAACAGAATTGTTCATTTTAAGATTGCACTCAGTGATTCCTTCTGCTGTTTTGTGTAGAGACTGAAAGGAATAACTAGACCCAGATTTCCAGTAGTATTGAGGAGAATAGGAGGAGCCTCTGCCTCTTGGTAGGAATATGGCATTAGATTTCCTAAATGGCTTTGAAAAAACTCACCCTTCCCCATCCGTTTAGCTGGCACTGCCATCCAGACTGAGAGGGCTTCTTACGGCAAAGAAATCTGACATACCCTTGGCTCCAAGACCAAACCCTGAGCATTTGCTTCTACCCCAGCATTCGTTTGGCCTCTGTCTGGGTTTGCCCGTCGCAGGGCTCCAGCCGGCCCCTGCTCTGAGCTGGGTATTGCTGTGGTCCCAGGCAGACCAGTGCAGCTCAAGCTAAACCTATTCAATGTTGTAGCTCAGAGGGTTTCGGAGGTTTCTCTGAATTCTCCTGATGCACCCAGAATTACAGACAGTATTTGTGACAGGTCTTTATGAAAACATGTCAGGGGACTACCACTCTAAAAAGCGTTTGTGGGTGGAGGTGGTTTTCCTGGAAGTGCTACCAACACAGCAGAGCAAGGACATTTCCAGCGCAGATGGAGTAACTTCTTTCTGGGTTTCTAAGGCAGTTGCTGATAGCCAGTGTGAGACAAAATGCAGTTGTTAGACCAGAATTAGAATTGAACATACTTATTTTTCAGCACAGAAATTTCAGTAACATTAATTTCCCCTTACTGGTGAAGTTGACTCCTTAAAAGAAGTGTGAACATTTGAGCACGTCACTAAGTTTGACTGTAAACTTTTACAATTGCTTGAGTATTTCCTTACTGTCCTGTCACTTCTAAAGAGCTGTTCAGTTCTGTTTGCTGTTCGCTGTCTGCCTCTTCTCAAAATACAACAAAATTTGAAAAGAGACGGATAATAACTCAGCCAGTCCAGTTCTTCTGTGTAGAGCCAGAAATGTAGACTTAGTTTGAGACTGGAAGGATAATTAAGGTAATGTCTTCCAAGTGTGAAGAATCTAAATAGCGTCATCGACAACTCCTTACGCGATTAAAAGTTCTGTGTTTGTAGAACTGGTAGAAGAGGAATCATCTGTGGCATTTATATTTGTGTGTTTTGAAGTACGAGAAGGCTGTCGATGAACCCAGTTGTAAGAGTGCATTTTTCCCAGTGGTCCTTCTTTGTCATACTGAACTTGTTATTTTGATTTCCAAAATGTGTGGAAGTAAAGGATAATTCTTTGCTATGTTCTAAGTGCAAATCAGCTCTTTTCTTATAAGCAACACCTTCTGGAGCAAGAACAAAGGATTAGGAGAGTGAACGTGTTCTTCTGACCTTTTCAAAGGGAAGAGTTCTCTTTCTGGAAAAGGGAGGGCTGGAATCTCTTCGAAAAGTTTTCTGGTTTATTTGCATTTGGGCATTGGCTGCATCCTGATGGCCCATCGTCATGCCCATCTACAGTCATGACGTTTTTACCCAAGTCACCTATTTTGTCACAAGCCATTTAGAAAAGTTGTACAGGAAGGCACAGAGCCTTAAAGTGTGTTGAGGTCCTCAGGGATAATCTGGTAGTCAGCAAGTACAAGTTAAAGGAAATGGCACTAAGTCCTCCCACTAAAAACATGAGATTAATGCTGGTGACATAGGTTGGCTGCTTTCTTTTTGATTCAGATTTATCACTCCCTTGACTGATTCATGGCAGCATTTTTAACGGACCGTTTGATTCATGGTTAAAGGGAGGGTATTGTTATAGAAACAAACAGCAAGATAGAATAATGCAGATTTTGAAGCCTTCCTGGTTCGTTTGCAAGTACTCGGTCTTGTTTAAAAAAAAATTGTCTTCTGAGTTCTCATTTACTTGTACATGTGATGAACTGTACGTACTTGGGCTTCGAACACGGAAACAAGAGGAGTGGAACACTGGTTTAGCTCTCGCTCCAGTCCGGCACCTGCGCTGAGTCTCCTCAGTCCGGCGGGACTCGCCGTGTTTTGCAGCACTGGATTTCCACCCGAGTCCCCCCAGTGCCAGGTGTTTTTCCTGCATGTTCCTGGGGAGGAAATATTGCTGTGCCCTGCTTTATTGCCATCTCCGCTGCTGTCTTGGAGTCTGATTCTGAAAGCACAGCCAAGATCAGTTCTTATGCCATTGATCCGGCTCAATTTTAGGTACCAGAGAGTATTTCAAAATCAAATGTAACAAACTGCTGAAATAATTCTGAGATTAGGGAACTCTCAAACTAATAGTAAGTTCGGGTGGCAAGGACGGCGGGTTTCACACGTGCATGAAGTTGAGTCATTTACAGCATATTTAATTGTTAGGTGCCCCAGGTCATTTAATAAGTGTATAAATGTGTTTATCCCTTGCTGTCCCACTGTTGGTAATTTTACTGTACACCTAAATTTCAACACCCATGAAAAGGAGATGGGTCAGAAGCCACTTAAAGCGTCATTTTTTAGAAGTAACATTTGGACATTTTTACTTCAGTCCGTCATGAGACAGTCCTCCTAAAAGGTCCACCAAGACAAACTACAAGGGGAGTAGCTGGTTAAAATTGCCCATTTTAAAGCTGACGTTGATTTGTATGCAAATCATGTTTAAATCTGGTAATGTGCAAGACTATGAAATGACTGAATTTGAATTAATTGATCAGAAGCAGACTAATCAGCCGTTTCGTTCATCAGGAGACATTTTAACCAGCTATTTTTGGAATAGTCTGTTTATTTGGAAAATCCGTCTTTGCATAAAACAATCACAGACGTCATTCTCATAATATCAATTTGTTTTAAGAGGCCTACTCTAGACCTTGATGTCATTCCTGCAATATCTGTCATTTCTTTGTCAGCAGTAAATGGCAATGAGCAAAGCCAGAACTAAGATATGAATCAGGAAAGCTGGCGAAGCAAAAATCACCTTTTCTCGTGTATATGTTAGGTATCAGATTTTGCAATGATAGTGTTAGCAAATTCTGTTAATGTAAATGGTTTAACTTTTAAGTTCTCATTTTCCTTTAATGTGCCGTGAGGGCACTAATCAAACTAATGTTATGTACAGGTCAAGAGTGACAGGTTTTTCTCGGTGCTTGCTGGGAGCTGACAGTAGACAGTATTTATTAACAGTACCTGCAATAATTTGTCAGCTGAATGGAGGATTTGAGATTTTCATGCCAGAAAAGTATAAGTCTTTGCAAGGGATTTTGCTTCAAATGATCACTGCCTGTGGTGGGTTGACCCTGGCCGGGCGCCGGGTACACACCAAAGCCTCTCTCACTCCCTTCCTCAGCTGCACAGGGGAGACAAAATTCAACAAAAGGCTCATGTGTTGAGATAAGGACAGGGAGAAATCACTCACCAGTTGCCATCATGGGCAAAACAGACTCGACTTGGGGAAATTAGCTTAATTTATTATCAATTGCGTCAGAGTAGGGTGATGGGAAATAAGCCCAAATCTTAAAAGCACCTTCCTCACACCCCTCCCTTCTTCCCAGACTTAATTTCACTCCCAAACTCTCTACCTCCTCCCCCTGAGCAGCGCAGGTGGGCAGGGAATGGCGGTTGTGGGCAGTTCATCACACATTGTCTCTGCTGCTCCTTCCTCCTCAGGGGGAGGGCTCCTCACACCCTTCCCTTGCCCAAGCCTGGGGCCCTTCTCACCAGAGACAGCCCTCCACAAACTCCTCCAATGTGAGCCCTTCCCATCAGCCTCAGTTCTTCCCAAGCTGCTCCAGTGTGGGTCCCTTCCTCTCTCCAGTTGCTTGTTGTGCATGGTTTTTCCTAGTTCTTAAATATGTTACCCCCAAGGTGCTGTCGTTGGTGGGCTCAGCTTTGGCCAGCAGCAGGTCCGTCTCAGAGCTGGTGGCATTGGCTCTGTTGGACATAGGAGAAGCTTCTAGCAGCTTCTCACAGCAGCCACCCCTGCAGCCCCCCCACTACCAAAACCTTGCCACGCAAACCCGGTATGCTACCTTAGCTCCTTTTCCAGTAGAATAATATTCCTTGCATAATAGATTACTGTTGACTAAAAATGCGAGGTGATTTTAAGACGAGAAGCAGTTATCTCACTGTAATGCGACTTTGTGTTTTTCTTTAGAGCTTTGTAAAGTCTAAAGGGATGTAATGTCTTAAAGCTCATAACGGCATTTGCAGTGAATGCCTCCTGGCTGGGCAGTGCTGTTCCAGGAAGCCCACTTACTGTGCATCCCATCATCATCCGTTACCTGTCTGTACGGGTCCCACCTCTGGCTCAGCTGGGGTTTCTGGCATTGCAGTGCTTATGTATTTATATATTCCCAGAACATACACAGTGCATTGCCTTGCATCTGTTCCTTGTTTCCTGCACACTGCACAGCCAGCGTGCTGTAACGGTCACATTTTGGGTATTTCATGCCTTCCTTGGCTACCGATAGGAAATTAATTGTATTGATTCCTGTTCAGAAATCAAGTGTGAATCAGTGATTCCCAAGTGCCAGGCTCTCTGGGAGCGTGTGAAATTGCACATTGTTAGGAGTACCAGAAAATTGAGATTAATAATAGACAAGCTAATAATACAATAACCATTTTTAATAATGCAAGGTTTGAATGATGCTTTATCTCCTTGTCTGGTACTGAGCAAAGGCTCAAGGAAGGAGTCAGTCATTACTCCACATGGGCAGAGATCAACTTTTGGGTGTTTGCTACAACCTCATTAAAAATCTGCTTTCAAGGGTGGAGCACCTCCACAATGCCCTCAAAATTTTGGTGACGCCCAGGTGCTGGTTCTGCACTGTTTGTGCTAACTGCTGCAAACTGGCTTTCCTCCCAGTTGGTCTCCCAGCCAGATAGGGGAAATCAAATGCATTGTCTTACTGGGGTTGGAGATAGAACTGCTTAAGCAAAGAAAATCATCCCAAAACCAGGGTTAACGTACTGTTCCAGTATAAACTGGTAGTTTTGATTGTTCCAATAATCATGTCTGAGATTGTGCTTGGAAGACCCATGTATTTGTGCATCCTCGCATATACGTAAAGATGAATGACAGGTTTGTTTTGTTTTGTTTTCCAGAATTATAGATCAGCGGTTTGAGAAAGTTTCGTATTTTGTCTTTGGAGATTTCAACTTTAGACTGGATGCCAAAGCAGTAGTAGAGGTAGGACTTCTATTTTCCTTCTCTTGCACATCCTAACAGGTTTTATTTCTCAAATATTTTTTCCTGTGGAAAAGCTACAAGTGACTTAACAAACTAATCTTAACGTTGGCGTCAGCCTTGCTAAGAATACTTCCAACAGGAGCATCTGGGCTGTTTAGCCTGGAAAAGAGAAGACTGAGAGGGGATCTTGTTAATGTTTATAAATATCTGCAGGGTGGGTGTCAAGGAGAAGTGGCCAGTCTCTTTCCAGTGGTACCCTGTGGTAGGATGAGTGGCAGTGGTCACAAACTGGAACACGGGAAGTTCCACCTCAGCATGAGGAAAAACTTCACTGTGAGGGTGATGGAGTCTGGAACAGACTGTTCAAAGAGGTTGTGGAGTCTCCTTCTCTGGAGAGATTCCAAACCCACCTGGATCTGTTCCTGTGTGGCCTGCCCTGGGTGACCCTGCTCTGGCAGGGGGGTTGGCCTCGATGATCTCCAGAGGTCCCTTCCAACCCCTACC
>JAAGNO010014051.1:0-24162 GCA_033439905.1 Ceryle rudis | reverse complement strand
CCTCCTTGTTTTGTCTTCTGGAGACCTTCCCGTCCGTCTTGGGGCCACCCAGGCTTAGGTTTGGTACCTAAGGCACCCGCACCTGCTCTGTGGCAGGCACCCCTGGTACGTGCACAGTGGTGAGACCTGAGCCTGAGCATGGCAGGGGATGGAAGAGCCTCTCAGGCCTCACCCCTCAGAGAAAGGAAGGTCCCTGTTCTTCAGGGAGTCTGAAAGTTCTCCCTTGTCTCTCCTGGTGAGCCTCTGGCTTATGGCAGGGAGAGAGCGGTAAGGGCAGGAGATACATGTGCTTTCCTGGAGTACAATCTTCTAGCAGAAAAACAAAGCAACAAATTCCAGCCCGTGTCTGCAATTATTTTATTACACAGTGCTAATGAAAAATACACTCGAGCATCTAAAAAAAGGTCTATGGTAAAGAGTTACTTAACAGAATAAATCTCTTTAAACCAAGCAAATATCCCCTTGATACTTCTCTTAAAGCACTGCTCGGCTAAAGGCGTTTCAGTTGTACCTTTAATGGCTGTGGTGTGGGTACAGCGTGCGGCGCAGCTCCACGTGCCGGCCACCGTGTCACTGGGCAGCGGCTCTGCCGACAGCGGAGCTGTTCCTCCAAATCACGGCCGGCTTTGCTGGGAGCTGTGTGCGATGCTGAGGATAGGCTGAAAATGCCGCCTCTTTTCCTGCATTGAGTAATTCAAGATTGATGATGGTTACTAGAGCTTGCACGGGGTGCGGCGTTGACAGGGATTCCCCCCTAACGCAGGGGAACTGGAGAGGACAGACAGACAGGTGAATGCCCAGCGAGCAAATCATGGCTTTAGCATCTTCAGCAGATAATGGGAGGGGGACGCTGTGGCTCCACTGGTCTCCCCTGGAGAAGGGCGAAGCCCAGAGCACGGTGGCTTAAGCAACCAGGTGTGACGCGTGCCAAACTCGGTTCCCATTCATCCTCTCAGCATGAGCAGGATTTGTGCAGAAAGGCTCCAGAGCTCGTTCAGCCGGTTTCCTAAGAGACAGCGAGTGGCTCTCGCCTCTGGCACGGTACAGGCAAAGGACTTGCTGGTGGCAGCAGCCGGTCGGTGTGGAGAGGAGCTCGCGGTGTGGTGCCCCGGTCCTGAGCAGAGGATGGGAGTTGGGATGCAGGACATGGTGTCCCTCCCAGACCCCCTGCGTGGCTGGGGCCCTTGCTGACAGCTCGTGCCAAAGTGTAAGCCAGCGGAGGCTGCTTCCCACAGCGGTGCAGGCGGCTGGGGGGAGCAAAGCAGGGAGGGAGAGAGTTGAGAACTAAATTAGATAAATAAATAGCTGGGCTCTTCAAGGGGGAAATCAGCGCTGCAAGTTAAGCAAAAGTTACTTTGTGATCCTGGGAACCGAGCTTCATGAATGTTAACAAGCCAACGTGTCCTGGGGTTGAGGGGGGGGCCAGGATGGGGGTCCCTGTGCTACTGGAATCCCCTCCCAGCCCTTGCATCAGCACAAACATCATCAAGGAAGCGCCCAGCCCTGTCCCCCCGCCCATTCCACCCTTCTCTGGCTTATTTGTTAAATATCCTGTAATTATACAGAAATAAAAGGCTCCTACAGATTAGGGGGTAATTATCCTTAATAGGAACAAAATGAATATTCCTGGTTAACCATTTGGGTTTGGGAGACAGATGGTATATAACCCCATGTTTACCTCCTAACATCTTCGCGACGGCAGTACAGTAATTAACCAGTTGCTCTCTGGCTCGTAACCAAAGGCATTAATTGGTTAGGGCGTTAATTGGTTAACTGCCCCCGCGCGTATGCGGGCGGCTTCGCGAGCGTTCCTAGGGCCTCGTTCTCGAGACGGGCTGGCGGGATGGTGCTTTGGGTGCAATCCGTGGGCATCGTCCTCCCTACGGGCATCACCCTCCCTGTGCAGACCTGCCCGGCCCTCGGCCAGGGCCACGGCCACCTCGTGCCGGCCACGGTAAATATTTGTGGCGTTACTCGTTCTGGAAATGCAGGTGCCCCGTCAACTGAACGAGGCGGCTGCTGATGGCAGCATGACAAGCAATATCCATAACTGCTTGTAATCTTCCGCAGACATTCAATTGCTCCCATCCAGCTCCATTGAAGATGAAGAGGCTCCTATTATCTTGAGATCCTTCTGCCACCGGTATCACAAACCGTTGCTGACACACGGCCGGGGCACGCTTAGAGCGACGCGCTTATTACAATATGTACTTTGTCATGTCTGGCAAGACAGTGAAACCCAGGGAGAGAAATGGCTGTTGTGTGGGTGAGAGGTGATGGGTCTCCTGTCCAAGGCAGGGTTTGAAGAAGAGTTGCCTCTCAGCTGTTGGGCCAGGGGTGGAAACCCTCAAGGCTTCAACAGCTTCTTCTTGGAGGCACCTGGACAAGTTTTATTGCTGCGGCCGGAAGCCCCTTTCAATGCAGGTGCCGTGATGCATTCAAATAATGTTAATAAACCAAATGGCAGCCACAGGGAGAACTTGGTATTTACTGTAAATTCAGCATCTACACAGAGACATTTTTTTGTCTTCTACGGTTTAACACCGTTCATAATTTTGTGTTTTAACAGATTTCCCCCGAGGCCCTGAGATGCCTTTCTTTATTTGAGGCTATTCCCAGTTACCTGCTGTGCCTCTCCAGAGCCGGTCCCTGGTTAAGCGCTCGCAGGACTGGCTCGTCTGAAACAACAAAAGCTGCGGAGGCACGCGCCGCATCAGCTCCCGGCCCCGGCCTCCCCGTTCCTTAACGAGACCCTTGCACCCCTGCGCCGGCGGGAATTCACCGGTGCCTGCCGCCGCAGCTCTCCGCGCACACACATATATATGTATAATTCATCGCAGTGGCCGCGGAGCTTCTCTTCTCCTCTGAGGGCTTGGCAGAGCGGTGCGATCGTTTGTTCTTTCTCTTCTCTCGACTCGGGGCTGCCCCGGTCCCCAGCAGCCCCCAGCTCCCAGCAGGGCAGGCGGCTGGGTGCTGAGGCGGGATGCGTGGGCAGGGCTGGGTGGCATCGCTCTCATCTCCGCGGGGTTCATCCTTTGTGCAGGAGAGGGGCAAATCATTGCATTGCTTGCAATTACTTGCCACCCCACCTGGATTTTTGTGAAAAATGAATTTAATCAGGAATAATCAAATTGCATTGGGCAGCCGCTGCTGTTCGGTCCCCCCAGGGTTGGTCAGTAAAGAGGGAAAAAGCCTGGGGAGGAGCCTTGCTCGGGCACAAGGGCTGATCCTGCTCCCTCTGAGAGTGATCTGCCCGGTGCCTCGCCCCCGATTTGCTGCCCTCGTGGGCACTGCTGCTGGAAAATGTGCTTTCTGGAGCCATGATGAGGTGGGACTCAAGAGCAAGTGTGGCTGCAGGACAGCAAACCCAGTCAGGGTGGGAGCGAGCGGGTTGCATCGCTACTGGGCTGGGGAGCAGGTGTGAGCAGCCGGCTGGGGATTCCCCTTGCGAGTGCACTAAGGGAGGAGGCTTCTGGTTGGATGTCCTTCAGAGTGGTTTTGATATTAGACTTTTAGTTTTCCAATTCACAAGGATTTTTTTTCATGTAGAAATACAAATCTGGTCACAGCAAAGAATGGGAAATATCAGAGCAATAAAGTGTTCCCAAAGGATTAAAATGAAAAGCTCGAGCTGATGCAGTCCAGCAGAGACTAAAGCAGAAGCTCTCCTGAGTTAGGAGGGAAGCTTTGGTGCTGATTCTAGAGGTGCCTTCCCCTACATGGGCAGGAACGGGGTTAATCGCACCCTGGGGTGTCCCATGAGTGCGTCCTGTCCAGGGCTGCCACCCCCTCTGCTCACAGCAGCAGCTCCTGCCCCATCCCTCCCTCCTGGGAGCAGGGGCTGCTCCCTCCTCGCTTGGCTTTGAGCTGCCAGGGCTGGATTTACTGGGATCTTTGCCGTTACTTGATTTCCTGGAAAATTAATTAGTGTCCCTGGAATGGAAAGCGACTACAGGCAGACAAAAGGCACGTCCCAGGGGAGCTGTTGCAGCAGCAGATGGAGCGGTCGCTCTCGGGCTGAACGTGTCGTTATTTGATTTTGGGTTGCCCCTCCAGAGAGGGGGATGCTCTGGGAGCTCCTCACTCCCTGGTTTGGCCACAGCAGCGTTCCAGGAGCCCTTCGTCCTTACTGGGGCCAAAACCTGCCTCCCCTGTGCCAGGCACGCAGCGCTACGCAGCCCATTGCTATCCCAACGTCGGTGTTCGGCCCCCCGTTCACGAGTCCAGCGCTTGCTTTTGGCCTCCCTTTCTGTTTTCCCCTTCCCCATTGATGTCCCCATGGGGCTGGCTGGGGGGACCCCGAGTCCTGCTCCCAAGCCCCCCCCAGCCCAGCAGCTCTTGGGCTCCAAACGGGCAAAGGGAGGTTTAGCCACCTAATGAATTTGGATTTAATTTGCAAGTGAAAAAGATCGTTTTCTTTTGTAGCTGACGCTGCAGCCCAAACGTCTAAGCTTCTAGGGTTTAAGTCTAATTAACTGCATTTCACAGCTTATTTAAAGAAAAGAATGGAGGCATTAAAATTGTAAAATCTAATTTTTAAGTAAATCTTTCAGCACAAAATTAATGTCGCAGTCTCCCAGCCGCCTTGGCAATATATCTCTTGTCTTCAAATTTCAAAATGAGCTTTTGCAAACATGAAATTATTCATTAGACCGTCTGGTAAAAGGATAAATAAGTGTCTCTTCACATCCAAGATCTCCTGGTTTTCCATTTAGCACAAGATGGGTTTACTCAGCCTGACGTGGATCGGATCCCGGAGGCAGGAGGCGAGGGGTGGGAGCGGAGAGCTCTGCAGAGGGGCTGTCTGGCCAGGCTCTGCGGGGCCATTAGACGGGGCGAGGAGCGAATCCCGCAGGGTTTTGTGCCATCAGTTTTGCCTGGCCTGTTAAATGTTGGTGTCGCTGCCCCTCAATCCTGGGCGAGCACCCTGCCCACCCCCTGGGGCCACCCATCCCCACCCAGGCTCCTAAAGCCATCCAAGGGGACTCGTTTATGGCCTTGTTAAAAAGGAATAGAATTCGTGGGACCAAAAAATATTATTTTAACAACTCCATTTTTACATCACTTTTTATGACCCCGGTGATTTCTTCCTTTCTTTTGTGATTAAAGTCGCATAATTAATTGTAGGAGTGACACATTTAATACTAATTACATAATTACTTTTGTGCACGACGTCTGCAAACCTTGCGGTTTGACCTTGAATGGGCTCTGACCTCTCCACCCAGCAGATGGAGAGGTGGGTGCTGGGGAACCAGGGCGGGGACAGGCAGAGGAACGGGGAACTTGCTCGGGGCTTTCCCCCGGCGTGTCTGCCCAGGGAGCTGGAGCCTCTCCCTCCCCACGTACCTGCTGACTGGGCAATTTTAGGGTGAAATGGCCAGAAGCACAGGCTCTGAGAGCCACAAGCACCCCCGTGCCAGGAGTGGATCTCTGCCTTGTTTCCCAACAAAGAAAATGAAACCCCAAATATTTAGAGGCAGCTCAAGGATAAAACGTAAACAAGCCCAGGGTTGTTTCCACTGGTTGTTCCAGCCCTTTGTGGGACAGCTGAATGCCTCAGTGGAAGAAATCTAAGTGCAGAGGCTCGGTCTGACCCTCTTGTGCCCCAGCAGACCCAGCCTGCCCACAGTTTCCCTGCTCTGAAGCGCAGCAGCTTCAGCCTCACCCTGGCAGAGGCAGATCAAAGCCTTCCTTGGTGCTCTCCACCCTCCTGGGCTAACACAGCATCTTCCCGGGCCCCTCCCCAGCTTCTGTTCCCCATCGGGGATTTATTTCCTTTGCAAAAGCCTGTAATTGTTCTGTGACGATCTCATTTCGTTCTTGTGGTGCCTCTTCACCATCTTGTCAGGCACCGGCCCTCGCTGGAGCCCTGATGCTGGGGGGTGGTGGATTTGGTATTGGCGCTGCCTGATCTTCCCTCCGTGGACAGTTTGACACCATCAGAGGCAGCTGCCAAATGGTGCCGTGCTGGGAGGTGGACCAGAGGGCATAGGGAAGGGGCTTCTGCTTGCCCCAGCCTCACCAGCATCCGGGGAGCAGGCAGCATTGACTGGGGGATGCTCTGATGGGGATTTTGATAGGGAAACTTGCGTCTATGGCTTTTGAAAAGCCCTTTTAGAGAGCCCAGTTACCGCCTGGCAATTAATTAATTGTATTTGTAAGAGCAGCCATGAGGCGAATGTCCCCCGCTCTGTGCTGACAGCCTCATCTCGCTGCCCGGTGCTGCGGGGACAGCCTGGAGCTGCCTCCCGGGCGCCGGGGGCATTCCAGGGAAATAATGACCCGCACAGGGGCAGCCCTGAACCGAAATCCCCAGAAGGTGACTGACCGAGTGGGGCACTTCAGTTTTATTTTAATTTTGCACAAATGAAAAAGGAAGGGTGGCCGAAATCTCATTTCCAGCCGGGGAGCTGAAGTCACGTGACGCTCGGCCCGTGGAGCTCCCTGCAAGTGGCAGCGGTACCAAAGCCAACCTGTTTTGGCAAATATTGCCCTCTTGGGTGATGGGTGCCTGGCCGGAACGAGGACCCGCGGGGCCGTTTCCCTCTGACAACAGGGGATCTGGGCTGATCCTCGGAACCAGCTTTTTGCTAAGCTGGGGCAGCCCAGGGCAGCCCATCTGACATCTGCCGAGCAGCAGCGCTCGCCTCCGGCCAAGCTCATGCCTCCAAATCCTGCCAGGGCAGTGAAGGGAGCAGAAGCAGTGCTTTGGATAACTCCTCGCAGCGCTGCTACCTCTTGATTTGGCCTTTTTTTTTTTTTTTTTGGAAGTAATTCTGAATTACAATGCGGTTCTGCGGGCTCTACTGTATTGCTGAGAATCACTCTCTGTGCTAAATCAGTCCATGGCAATCAATGCTTTTCTAATGAATTCTGAATTCCTAATGTCAGGACATTATACCGCCTGTTTATTTTCTCTCTGCCCTTGTCTTATTCCTGTAAGATACATAAAATACATTAGATGTGTGTATATATATATATTTTTTTTCCCTTTCTCCCCTCTGTAGACCTCATTGGAAAAGTTAATGGTGTGTTTCTGGAGTAATTAGAATGATTTAAATGGCCTCATAACAAAGTTCTTCCGCAGAGGCAGACGCTCCTCACCCTCTGTATCTGTCATATCTTGGCTAGGAGAAGCAGCGGAGGAAAAACGTGCTAGGAAACGGAGGGGAACGGCCCCGCAGTGAGGAGAGCTGGGCGCGGGTACGTGGGAATTAATTATTCATGGCCGGCAGTTGGGCAGGATTTGCTTGTACATCTGGAAATCGATGACAACCGGGGGACGGCTCGTGCGAGGTTGTGTTGCGGTGACCCCTCCGTCCCCTCCTCCGGCGCTCTCAAGGCAGGACGGGCACGAGAAGGGGAGGACGTGACTGGCTCCCTCTCTCCAGAGCTGGCCGGGGGGGGGTCTGCGGGGCAGGAGGAGCCTCACTAGTGCCAGAATGTTCAGGAATATTTGCAGGCTGGGACTTTTGGCCGCAGGCAGATGCTGGTTCTGTAGACAGCTGCGCCTTTTGAAGCCGGTGCTGCCTCCAGCTGTTTGCTGCTCCCCCTCCCCTGCAGCTGCCGAGTCCCCTGGGAGCCATCCCAAACCTGCCCCAGTCCGAGAGCCCAGGATGCCCAAACCGGCATCCCCACCGAGGCTTTGCAGACCTCCACCTCGCACAACATCTGTATTTTGGCCCCAGGTGATGGGCTTGCCATGGCAACTGCTCCCACAGTCCAGCATCCCTGATGCCCACCAAAGGAGCAGCCACAGGCACCTGTTTTGGGGGGGCACCACAAGCCCTGGCCCCGCTGCTGGCGAGCAGAGAGGGGGGCTGGCAATGGGGATGAAGGGGCTGAAGCCATATCCAGCCCCATGCACCAGTGCCCACTGTGCCTACCGACTGCCTGGCCTTAATCTTGCCATCTGTCCCCAGATGAAGGGACTTCCCACCGTGGCTTTGTTCAGGGATCTGGGAGCTCCCACAGCTACGCGATGGCTTTGTCCATCTTTCGCTTTCAGTGCATGTGCCCAGAGGTGGCAGAGGCAGCCCTGGGGCCCGTTGGTGCTTGGTTTGGGGTGTCAGCTTGGTCCCCGCGGTGGGGAGACTGCAGCTGAGAGGTGTTGCCATCCCAGGTCTCAGTCCTTCCCCTCGCTCTGCAGACCCATGTGGAGATGCCGGGATGGAGTCCGGCTTCAGAGTCTCCTCTTGTGTTCCCAACAGTGCCTTAAAAATTAAGAATCAATCCAATTATTCAAGGCCATAAACAACATCATAAAAATAACATCAATTTGCACAGAAAGGCGCTGCATTAATGTGCTGAAATAATGATGCACTTTTACAACATAAATTTACAATCAATCTTGCTTTTAACACCGTGAAACAACAGTTGGAGAAGGATCAATCCGTTGCCAGAATTAGATGGCTTGAGTCAGAGATGCTTCAGGGGGTTATTTTTGGAAGCTTTTAACAGCAGCTCTGGCAGGGCTCGTGCTGACAGATCCGCCGGGTCTGCGCGCGGCAGGCGGGTCCCGGAGCACCCGGCGCTTGCGGTCGGGGCCACCCGGGAGGTTGCAGCAAGGGCTGCCTCGGCTCCGTGCACTTTGCTCTCCCTCGGAGCATCGCTGGGGAGCAGCCTGTGCTCTTGGAAGAGAAGAGGCAGACATATGTAGCTGCAGAAAGCAGGCTGGGCTGCTGGCTGGCAACCTGGCCCGTGGCAGGAGCTCCCGGAGACTCCAGCCACCAACTGGGGCATGGGAGGTGGGTGACCCTTTCCTGGGGCTGGGTGGGAGTGTGTCTGCCTCTCCCAGTCCCTCAGACCTGCCCCAGCCTGGGCACCACATGTCCCAGGAAAGGACAGTTGCCCAGATAAAGCCAGATATCTGCAGCTCCCCACACCAGCCTTGCCAAGGAACATCCTTCTCGTGCTTCCCACTTCCCTCCACCCTGGAAAACTCGCCAGGGTGCCGGTGGTGCCCGCTGCAGCTTGCTTCCCAGAGCTGCATCCCACACATTTAATTTTTCAGATTACCTTCCCGGTAACAGCTCAGGCCTTGTGGACTCCGGCATCCCTGGGCCCTCTTGCTACTGCTTTTTAGCTTGCCAGCTTTCTATATTTATTATTTTTGCTTGTAAATGGCCACCAAAATGAAATCTATGCTTATGGAGAGATTGATTAGTTAACCAACTCAATTATATCTTTCGCCGAGAGCTATATTAAGTAATGCAGCAAAATTATTGCTTTGTGCAGACCCATTTTGTTAAACAGCTGTTCACCAGCCCAAGGAGGAGAAGATGGAGGTTAAAAAGGCCTTTATGGTCCCGGGGCTGCAGACGCACAAAAGGCGTGAGGTAGCTGATCCCATGGACACCTCAAGAGCAGCTGGGAACCAGGCAGGCAAGGGGGATGGCGTGGGCTGGGCTCCCTTCCCAAGGGACCCCCAGGCTGCAGAAGGGGGGAAAAGCTGTCCCCGAGGCCAGGCTGTCCCCCTGCACCCTCACCAGCCCTGACCCTCTTGCAATATCCTTTTCCTCCCTCTTTTCCACAGCCAACTTCCCCAGGCCAGCGCTCTGCTGCACGCGGGACGTTCGCCACCGGGTTTATAGCAGGCTCCGGTCAGCACTTCATAAATATTGAATTGCCAGATATTTACACACTCCGTGTCCAGGGTTTATAAACAGCACAGACAGGCCGTGCTCGTGGTTAAGTTGCAGCGTGGTGGGGCTCTGGCAGCCCTTCCGAGCACCCCAGGCAGTCCAGCCCTGCTTTCCGCCCTCCGTCCGCCACCCAGCTCCTGTTAAAACATTCAGGGCTTGCAGGGAGCTGCAGCAGCTCCGGCGGGTTCTCTGCATAATGAAAAAGCAGCTGAACTCATCTTCTTATTCTAAGTGTCTTTGAGGAATACAATTAGCTTCCGCGCTGCTTCTGTACTTTCTAAACCTTTTAATTTAGTCATACAAGGACAAGGGTGTTATTGCCAGGAACAGGTATGTACAAACGCAAAAGGATCTGGGTCAGCCTTGGCTGTAATTAAAATTGTATGCCCCGTGTTTAAATGCTTTTCTGCACGTTCCACCCGCCTTGATGTGCAGTTGCAAATACCATCGCAGGGAGAGGGGCAAGGGCTGCTCGTTCAGCCGCGCAGACCTTTCCGCGCCGGGCTGGAGATGCCTCCGAGCCTCTGTAGCGCAGGCAAGGCTGGAGCGGCCGCCTTCCAGAGCCCCTGCGGTGGCCAGGGGCTCGCCAGCCTGGGAGATGTAGGTGGCATTTCTAACGCCCTCCAAGAGGATCCAGGAAAAGTGTCGGGTTTTTAGGGAGGGCCATGCGAAGGCGATCTGGTCCCCTGGATCAGCAGAAGCAGCGTGTGGATAATTCCCTGGTGAGAGCCGAGGTGGGGCTCGGCTGATGGAAGCGAGGGGATTTGCTGTGGCGCAGGTCCCCCTGCGGCAGTTCTGGGGTACGTGTGTGTTCCTTCGGCCGGTAACTCGGTAAAAGAGGGGATGCTCGTTACCCGCCTGCCCGGCCGGCCGAGCACCCTCATAAAAGAGCCCGATGGATCGTTATGATGCAGCAGGCTCAGGTGAAATAACGAGTTTTCATTGCCCTGCAATAAACTTTATGGAAGTTATAAAAAACAATGAAGCTCGGCACCGATACAGGCAGGCACCTGGGAAAGAGCAGCGGGGGGGCTCGAGGGGAGGGGGCTGCTCTGGGCACCCGGCAAGGGTATAATTAGGAGAATGGTGGGAATTGGCCCTGGGCGGTGTTTCCATCCTGACTGGGGAGGTGCGAGGGGGGAGGTCTTGGTGTGATCCAGATCCACCTGCGGGTGCTGGGAGCAGAGGAGATGGGCACGTGGGGAGAGAGAGAACCTGCAAATTAAATACCAAACCCACCACCCCATTACAGCTCCACACGAGGGTCACTTGTTTTATTGACTGTGCCACAATCCAATCCATTTCCAGACTGACATTTCTGCTCCTTCCTCCCTTTTAAAGCTTTCTTTTATGTCAGCTCAGCTCCACAAAGGGTTGGTTTTTTCTTCCACTACCTTTCAAACCCTCCAGAGGACTGATGGTTTCTCTAGATCTGACCTCTGGGCTGGCCGGTGCGCGCTGCCCAGGGGCTGTTGGCCTCCCCAAAGCAGCTTGGAGAGGCCAGTGGTGGGTGGCTGCTGTCCTAGGGGGATTTTTGCCCTCTCCACATCCCAGAGTCGCGCTCTTTAGGTGCATCTTACAAAAGGCCTTGGATAATTTCACATTTCATTTGCATTTTGCAGCTGACAAACCCAAATCATAAATGTCACCCGCTCTTCATTTAATGATGAGAGTCATTCCTGGTGTTCAGAGGCAGCATGGATGACGGGGCAGTGGGGTGATGCTGGAGAGGTGGGAGGGGGCTGCTGGAGGAGCAGCGTCCCCAGGGAGCGGGACAGCTGGGGACACGAGCAGTTGTGTCATCGCAGCAATGCTGGGCGCAGCCTGGGCGCAGGGCTGGCAAACCCTGCCCGGTGCTGGCTGCCCACTGCCAGTCATCTCACGAGGCCAGGCCACCTTTCTCTGTCTGGTTCCGTTATGAGCTCTCCAGGATGTTCTCCATTCCTCTGTCGCTGTGCGGTGCCCAGCACAGAAGTCAGTAAGAGCTTTAGGCTCCAGTACTAACGATAACAGCAGTAACTGGGTTTGATATATATCTTCATTGTCTGGACAGGAAGAAAGGCTGGTGCTCGCGGCTCGGCACAGGAAAGCAATCCTTCACCTGGGATTCATCCCGGTCGGGGGAAGCCTGGCTTCTCCTTCTCACGGCACTGGGGGCAGCGGGAGGCTGCAGCAGGAGCCTGTTACATCCCGGTGTGGGGGGATGCTGCAGGGCCGGCAGTTTGCACCACGGATGGGCAGGGACAGCTGGTGCTCAGCTCCGAAGGGATGCCCCCACGGTCCGGCGCTGCAAAGTGCCCTATTAAATATTTAATTCGGATTTAACAGCTCAATATGGTCGGTGCTATCTGAGGGTGTGGGGCTCGCTCTCAGCCTGCTCTGATTAACAAAGTGCCTGGCCGGCAAAGATCTGCTGATCCAGTCACCCAGGGCTGTGTTACACACCGCTCGATGCTGCCGGAGAGGCAGCATTAGCTGGGAAGCATCGATTTCGACATTAGCCGGCTTTTACATTCGAAAGCAGACGACGCAAGGACCTTCAATTATCTTCAAAGCAACTGAAGGGAGGGAAATTGGTCTTAGATGTGGTAAATAGACTCCACAAACTCTACTGAAGCATGCAAAGATGTACACAAGGGAATTACAGATTCTTGCGTAACTGGTTGGAGTTTACTCAAAAAAGTGATTGGAATTCTCCAGATTTCACGGTAGGCTCTTTTGGCGCTAATCTGAGTCGGGGCTTTGTTAATCTGCTCGGGATTATGGCTTTAAGAAGCAATCCTCACCTAATCTTCCCCAAGGGGCCTGTCCCTGCTTGGGAGTGCGCGCAAAGAGAGGTGTGCACTGAAAACCAGAGCTATGGCCACTCAGCTGTCCTTGGGGTTGACCGTGAACTCTACTGTTTGGTTCTTTCTTCCCGATATCATATTAATTGCCTGCATATGTTGGACCAGATTTTCCCAAGAGCATCCGAGCAGCAAGAGAATGTTTCTTAGGTTCTGCAATAATCTGCCTATCCCTGCAGATGCTGTGCACGCAAATTTCGGTCCTAAATCCTCCCGCTGCCTGCGGATCCCCGTTCCCCGGGCATTGCTCCGTAGCAGGTAATTAATGCCGAGGAGGACGGGACCCTCCCTGCGAGCCGGCACCGCTCTCCCTCTGTGCGAGGGAGGAAACACCAGCGGGAAAATGACTCTGTTATTGTGCTGAGGCTTAAATAAGGAAATCCTGTTTAAAATGCATTGTTTCAAGCCCTAGTGGTTTCCCCAGCCCCAAAGGTTGTATCAAGCAAATACACCAGATATTTCCGACAAGGATTATTGACTGGGAGTCATACACCGTGTAAACAGGGGTGGCAGGTTTGATCTACAGCGCGGCCGTGTCAATACTCTAATTGATCCAAACGGAGGGAGTTTAAAGCCCGGAAGGAAATGGGGCTCGGTGTGCGGGAGCAGCGCTGCCGGAGACAGGACAGGCTGGCTCGGGACCAAGTCCCCCTCCCGATGACATGAGGGGACTCAGAGGGGCTCAGGGAGACCTGGGAACCCATGAACTGGGGCTGAGGCACCGCTTTGCAGCCCAGTGGGATTCCTCTGTTCTGCAGGGCAGGCTGGGCTGGGCTTGCTCTCCCCATTGCTTAGCAACACCACAGGGCCAGCAGCAGCCCGAGAGGGGAGAGGAAAACCGCATGCAGCTAAATTCAGCTTCGTCTGAGCAGCCTTTGGAAAGCTGTCCCTTGGCACCCTCCCTGCCTGCCACGGGGTCCTGGTGCAGGGAGATGATGGAGTGGGACCTGGGGATGCTCTGCAGGAGTCTCGGGACATGTTTATTCTTGGATTTTTTTCGGTCTTTATGAAACAGGTGGTTTGTGCTGCAGCTCAGGCTCTGTTGTGACGTGTGAGTAGCTCTGGAAGTGGGTTGGGACATCTCAAGTTGTCCGCTTGGTTAGGTGCAGAGTGCTCACACTTAAAGTGTGTCTCCCAGTTGGGGAGAGGCCTCCCTCGATACATACAGAGAATATATACACTACACGAGGTACACAGGATCATTCAGGAGCCTGTGGGAATAGTGCCCCATGGGAACCCCGAGGGACTGGGCTCAGTCCCCGCACCAGACCCATGAGAAAGAACATCCCCGCCTGCCAGGAGCCGGGGGATGCAGCTCCAGGAGCCGAGCCTGGCCTATCAAGGAAACTTTCCTCGAAACCCTTCATCTCATTTGTTATTTCATAGGAGCAGAATGAATCTCCGGGTGTGTGAGTCAGCCGGCGACGTTGCAATAGGCGCCAATGGGATAAATACAACCTCTTGACAAGGGAAATTCAGCACTGTCGCTCTCAAAAAGAGATGGGAGAGAAAGAGCTGTCTCGGCGTGTGGCGTGGCCAAAAGCCAGGGTGATTTGTGGTGGGGAGAGGGGAGGCAGACGAGCGCAGATTCACATTTCAGGTGGTATGAAATCGCTCCTACGTTTTGATTAAACACGGAGCTCCTCGGTAACGAAAAAGCCAAAACACAACGTGCAGACACTTGGTTGCGACACGGGAGATCTGAAGCCTCGTTGAATATTTTATCTCCTCCTTATACTGCTGTTGCTGCGCAATGAAACAAGGGAGAGCTTGAGCCACCGGTGCCCACAGCAGCACCCCCTGCTCAGCCCAGCCCACCCATGGCACCTTACAGGCAGCCCTGGACAGTGGTGAATGAGCACAGGGCTTCTGGGAACTCCCTGCAGAATATTTTATGGTTTTACCCCTTAATAATCTTCCCTCCCTCTGTAATTACCCTTCTCTAGCTGCATTTTCCATTGTCTGGTAATTAAATCAAGCAGTACAAGCGCAGGAACACCAGTGAGATGTGCTCTGGCAGTCCGTCAACACCTTGGAGCTGCCAATCACTGTCCTCACGCGCAGCCTCAAGCCCCGCTCGCAGGGAACAGGCTGTTTTCATCTCTGATTTCTGACCTCTCGGGGCCACCAGGACCCTCTCCCCAGGATGCGGTGCCTCAAGGAGGAGGTAGAAGGGATGCTGACCCCAGGAGCGAGGGACAGCTCTGCTCAGGGGTTTCCCCAGCAGCTCCGGTGTCAGTGGGAGCATCCGAGCACAAAGCCAGAGGGCAGGACTGGGGCCTCGGTGCTGTGCCCGTCGCCTGGACCCGCAGCCCTCGTGCTGGGCGGCCGTCAGGTCATGACGTGCAGGCTGGCAGCTCCGTGCAGCCTGTGCTGCGAGCGGCTGGCCCGGGCTACGCTCTGTTTGCCTGGGATGTCCTCCAAAACGCGTCCAGTCAGAGGGAATTTTCAGCCTGAACGGTGATTTGGCTTCGTCCAGGAGGTAGCAGAAGGTTTCCCGCGACGCCGGGGGCCTCCAGCAGCTCAGGCAGCCATCGCATCGCATGTCCTTTGCGATCGGCAGTGTCCGTGCGGCAGCCGACGGTCCCGGTGAGCGGGCGGGCGCCGGAGCCGGCAAGGACTGTGGGGAGAGGCCGAGGGCACTGGGATCCTGGCAGGGATGCCAGGCGTGCATCCAGCCTCACGGTGCCGGGGCAGGGATGTTGTGTGCAGGGAGCACCCACTGGCGAAGTGGCAGTGCTGCGGGAGAGGGGGTGCTCCTCCCTCCCTGGGAGCTATTTATCTTGGGAGAAACAGAGGAATATTTTGTATCTTTGACAAAGCAGCACTTTATGGGCGCTTGACACTTTATTAACTAATCTCTGGTACTTGAGTAATTTATTATGTTTAAGCTGGTGCCATCAAGTCTCTCAGCAGTGTCCGTGTGCGCCAGGAAATAAATTAAAGACTGTCCAGAGATACTTGGCTCATCGCTGTGATTGCTGGGCTAGCGCGATGGAGGGCTAAGGTTCTCTCCTCCTGCAAATTGGAAATTAGGAATTAATAAGATGACAGGACAGAGAGCCCCACTAGCTGCATCTGGCGGAGAGCTGCTGGTGGGGGATAGGCTGTGTGGGCACAGCGCTGGCACGGTGGCTCCCCAGCAGCTCTGGGACCCGGCACGCTGCTCGCCAGGTGCCCTGGCTGGGGAGGCTCCGGGGGCTGTACAGAACTTCGTGGTGTGCCAGCATTTCCTACGAGCTGATGGGATAATGTGGGTAATTACAGGCCTGTCAGGCTGACATCAATCCTGGACAATATAATGGAAGAGCTGATACGGGACCTCATTAATAAAAAATTAAAGGAGGTAATATAATAAATGCCAATCAACATGGGTGCAAGGAAAGTACACCTTGTCAAACGAAGTTGATATCTTTTTGATTAGATTACAAGTTTGCTTGATAACGGTAACGATGCTGATGCAACGCTCACGGCTTTGGGCGGCCTGGTGCTCTCAAGCGCTGGGCACAGGGATCCCCACAGTCCCCGCCACCGGGGACCCAGCCTGCCCCAGCGGGGGGCTCGCTGTCGGTTCAGGGGTGCCTGGGCACAGCTGGGGCAGGTTCCAGCTCTGCCAGACATCAGGAGCAGCAGCAGCAAGATCTGAGGGGCCCCATCCGCTGGTTTCCGTGGCAACGCACAATCCCTCGCTTCGGGGAGGCGGGAGCAGAGCTGGTGCAGGAGCCGTTTGCTGGGGCTGGGGGTTCTCCTCCGCCAACCGCGGGTGATGCGATGGCACGGGCAGGCTCGCGGGATAATTAAAACGCGTACTGTTAAACGCGCGACAACAACCGAAACTTTAATTACTCAGCCTGTGCCTGGGTTTTTTCCCCTCCCCGAACCACCCAGCTCGTGAAAGGAAGGAGAAGGAGTAGGGAAGGAGGCTGAGGGCAAAACCTGATTACGTTTATTAAGCAGATACACAAACTCGGCACTGTAATAATAATTAAATTAATTATGAAAGCAATTTGCTTCCGAAAATGTGACTTGACAGCTTACGAGCTATTGCACCGATCCGACAGCCTTGGCTTCGAACAGGCAGGATGCTCCTCGCTCTGCCCTGAAAGGAGATGTGGTGGGGCTGTGAGGGAAACGCAGAAGGGCTGTCTCCAATATCTTAGTCACATAAAAAACCGCTTGGGGTGGCTACACGCTTAGAACCCGTCCAAGGGCAGGCACAGGACAGCTTGTGGCTTTGTCAAAAGTTAAAAATAACCTGCTGAAAGATGAGAAAAGAGCTGGCTTACAAGTGAGATGGTTTTGGCCCAAACTGCTGGATCTGGAAGGCTGCTCGAAGGAAGCAGATTGAAAACCTTGTTTTCTGTAGGAAAGAAAAAGTTTTGACAAAACATTTTTACGGTACCCTCACTTCTGTCCCTCTGCCAGCACTGGAAGATGCCCCTTCCCCCGCAGTCAGAGCACTTCCCTTCACACCTCTCCCTGGCCCCAGTTTGGCGCTGAGGATATTTTGGCAGCCAGGCAGAGGGTTGAGGGTGGGGCAGCAGTGCCTGGACGCTGGTGGCTGATGGAGAAGCTGCCCCAGTGCTGGTTTCTCCTCTCCCAGTGCCCCCCAGCCTGGCTTCCCCGTGCATTGCGATCGTTACCCGCAGCGCTGTTCCCAAATTGCTTCCGACTGCTGGGCGGAGAGACTGGGCCTGCATTCTGGCAGCCTGCTGGGTTGTAGTTTGCAATTTTGACTTCTTTTGTTAACGCTGGAGGCTGCTTGTGCCATCCAAAGTAGGTCAGACCCTGTGCAAAGAGCTTCTCCAACGCCCTGGCTTGGGAAGCGGGGAAGTGCCGGGTGCTCCTCCTCGCCCGTCCCACTCCTTTCTCCAAAGGCATGCTGACACCCAACCACTTTAAACCACTGCCTTGGAGCAGCAAATTATAAGTTAAATGATAAATAATGCCCAGCTGTCCCAGGGCTCTGTCTGCTAGGCCAGACTTGGAGCCGTTCCCCCCGCCTGGCTCTGCATTCAGGCCAATGCAGTCATTATGTCTACGGGGTGCCCGGCTACATTGATCAGCCTGAAAAATGCATGAGCCACCTCGCTGGGAACCGGGGGCTCGGGCTGCCAGCGTCCTGCCCCAGAGCCCCACTCTGCTCACCCGGGCCACGCAGGTGAAGCTCAGCGGGTATCCAGCGGGAGGGCGGGAGGCTCCTGCCCCGCTGCCTTGCACCAGCTGGTGTGAGAGGGGCTGGGGGACAGGGCAGCTGGTGTGATGCCCTTACTGGAAATGCACGGAGAGCAGGGGCATGCTGTGGAGTGAGGATTCTCTCACAGCGTGGCTGCATCGTCTCCCGTGCGGGTCTCGGGAAAGACGTGAGAGTTTTCTTGTGCCGTTTCCCGAGTTCAGGCGGAGAGGAAAGTGCTGGCTAAGCTGCTCCTCTGGCTCACCCCGCGCTTCCCCCGTCAGGTTTCCATGTAGGTGTAATGGATGGAGAAAAGCAGGTTTGAAGGTCTCGGGGGCAGAGAAGACAGCATGTGAGCCATCAGTCAGGTACAAAAGCAAAGTAGTAACATTTCGGTGCAGTAATTCTTAATAATTTATGATTTTCACTCGGTTCCCAGAGTGTTATTACCTCACTTAATATCATTTACAAATTGCACATGATCCCATCAATTGTAGTAAAGTGAGGAAGTGTCTGGGAGATGCTCAAAAATCAAATGGTATAGAGCAAATGAGAATTTATGAACCTGAAAGGGCTGCCGCAGCGGCGGGGGCAGCGATGCGGTGCCTGGGATGCCGCTCGCCCCGGTGCTGCCAGCTCCATCCCCGCGCCCGCGCACCTCTGGACGTGGACAAAGATGTGGTGGGTGCAGCGGGTGAGAGAAGGGAACAGGGACGAGCCGTGGGACCCATCTGCATTTGTGGTGCTGGCACGACTGCAGAGGTCGGCCGTGGCCTGCGATCCAGCCGGCTCCTGGCAGAGGTGGCACGGAGGTGGCACCGTCCTCCGCAAGCCCAGCCGGCCTGCCCCGCTGAGGGAGAGGCTGACAGAAAGGGGGTGATGACGATGTGACCCCTCTCCCTTTGTTCACATGCATGGTGATCAGACAGGCTGCAAAGAGGGGAAGAGGCCAGTGTGGGGAGGGCTGGGGGCTCTCGCAGGGGAGCTGCTGCAGCTCCTGCAGTTCCTCTGACCTGTTGCTTCAGCTCTGGCCGTGCTGCGTCGCTGACAGTTCCCGACGGGGCCACCTCACCCTGCAGTGATCTTCACCCTGCAGTGATCAAGATCCAGTGCTGCTCGGCTGCAGATGCTCCCTCCTCTGCCCAGGCAGAAGCTGAGCCCCTCCCAGCCTGCGCTGTTTGGTTTTTTAGCGTTTTCTCTTGTGACTCCTGCAAGAAAGGAAGGCAGCAAGCAAGCCTTCTTCCCTCTCTCCTCCTCCTCATTAACACTGTGTCCCAGGCAAGCTCAGGAAAGCTCTGCTTCCTTTGTGTCACCAGTGGCACAGAAATCTTCTCCATGGCAACGCGGCCAGCCACGGGCAGGATGCAGCCCTCCAGGATGCTCTGCCAGAGGGGGCATTGGTGCCTGGCAGTCCCAGCAAGGGGGGCTTCACTGGGAGTCCCTTGGGGTCCAGAGCAAGGAAAGGTGCTGCCCAACAGCCGCAGCTCATGGCACAGCCAGCTCAGGCTGTCCTCTGCCAGGGTGCAGACTGGGGTTGGGCACCTTGCTTTGGGCAGAAGAAAGGGTTCAGGGTGGGCATCCCGGGTCCTGCTGGCAGAGGGAGATGTGTGGGGACAGCTGACCCAGGGGCCCATGCTGTCCTCTGCTCCCCTCCAAACCCGGCCACGTTTCAGATGGAGGAAACCTGTTGTGGTTTCCTCCTGAAGACTGCTGGCAATGGGTGAAAACGATCCTCTCTGCGGCTTCCTCTGGCATTCCTTAATTATCCTCCTCACAAGGTTCAGACACAAGGAAGCCTCTGCTGAGAAAACAGGCCTTTGTTATCTAATAACTCTCAGAGAGCAGAGATTTGCATACAGCAAAAGGCAGGGGGAAGAAAGCCGAGGAAACGCCTGCCTCTGAACTTCACACAGCGTTTGATGGCAGCCGCCGGCCCTGGCCAGTCTCTCTGCCTGGAGTTCTCCCCGGTATCTGGGACGAGTGGGACTCGCAGTTCTCTCTCCTTCAAGGCACTGCACTTGGCAGAGCCTTTCAACTAAATTGAATGTCTCTGTCCAGCAAAAATCTGCTTACGTTCCACCTTTCATGCCAGCGCACCTGGACGCGCCGGCGACTGCGCTACGGAAGAGCAAAGCCAGATGAAAAAGCTTCGGAAACGTCGGCGGGAGCGGAAGGGGTGAGGAGCTGGCGTCCCTCGCCAGCAGAGGTTGCCATCCTGGGCGGGGGGGGAGCTGGGCTACCGGCACCCCTTACTAAACGTGGGGTTTATTTGGATTTGCAAAGCTCTCCATCTCTGATGGGGGCTCGGCGCGGCGCTGCCGCCGGCCCCTGCAGGCAGGGCTCCCCGGCCGGGGGCTGGGGGCAGCGGCAGTTCCCAGAGCACCGGGGCGTTGCCAGGCTCCATGGACACGGGCTGTCTGACCTGCAAACGGGTTATTTCTCAGTGAAAAGACAGTAGCAGCTGCTTAAATGCATTGACTTGTTGAAAGCCGTATAGATTTGGGTAGGGATGGCACAGAGCGCTATCACTTAGGTGTCTCAGCCCATCTGCGTAAAGTAACTATTGATTTTGGTTGATATGCATTGATTCAGAGAAAACTGCCCTGCTTTGAAAATGAACTTCCAGGAGTTTCAAGGGAAAATGAAACGTGCGGCCTCACTCGCAGGCCTCCCTTGTTTTGTTAAACGCGGCTTGCGCACTTGAAAAACAGAAGCAAAGCCAAACAAATAGCTTGGAGGGAATTAAAACGCATTGATTCTTAGGGTGGGAATAATGGCCTCCATTAAAAGCTTTTGGAGATGCTCACGTCCATTGCACTGAATAAAGCTCTTCCTGCAGCCCACCGCTCCTGCCCTCTCTGGCAGGGGAACGTGGGCAGCAGTGGGCTCATGGATGGGGCAGCTTCACCGCTGTCCCTGCCTGGCCAGGGTAATGCCATGCTCCTGGGCAGGGATGCTCTCGCCTCTCTGTAGCCCAAGAAGCTGCTTATGGGGAGCTTGGGCTGCAGCCCCTGCCAGGGCTGGTGTGGGGCACTTGGCCAGGCACCGCTTTGCCCCAGGGTGGCACTGGGCTGCCCGCAGGGTGCGAGGCCAGTGCCAGGACTGCCACCAGCACTCCCATGCCCAGGCTGTCCCTCGCTGTCTGTCTGGCTGTGCCTCCCTGTCTGTCTGGCTGTCCCGCCTGAGGTATCTCCTCCCTTGCAGTCGTTTTAATTGGCAAGGAGTTCGGCAGCAGGCCCTGGCCAGCCTGCCCTAGCAGAGCCTCGCCGGTTCAGACCGACAGGCAGCGAGTCCATCTGGGAGAGCAAGTCCTAGTCCCTCCGGCGAGCCCGGGCTGTTAATTAAAGGTATTAATTGGCATGCAGCCTGCTTATTTCAAGAGACGGTGGCCTCGGTGGTGCCTGGAAGTAATTAGAGCTACGCAGAGCTGTTCTCAAATCTGGGCACAGGCAGGGAGAGGGGAGCAGAGCGTCACCTTCATGCGAGGGACAACTGTCCCCGTCTCTGGGGAGGAGGGATGTTGGTGCTGTGAGCTGTGCAAAGAGGCAGGGACACCGCTGCTGAGGCTGGATCCGGCCCCGCTGTCCCCACCATCTCCTCCTGGCCTCTCTCTGCACCAAGCTGGTGCTGAAAGCACCCAGGGTGTGTGTCGGTGGTGAGCGAGACCTGATCCAACCACGGGAGTTTAATGTCAGGCAACAGATTTTTGTTGAAGCAGATGATTTCTCAGAGGCTCCCTGTCTCACAATGTTTAATTTGCAGTATAAGCTACAGGAGGGACAGGTATTTTGTGGTCATCCCCCAGTAGCCTTGGCTGCTCCTGCAGCCCAGGGAGGGGACACTGGTGCTGGCACCGACCAGGCAGCCGGCAGCAGGGTGGCATCGTCCACCACAGCCCAAAGTTTTCCAGTTGGTGCTCTGCCCCAACTTCGTTCAAGTCTTTGCAGCTCCCAGTTTCTGAACGTGGCCTGGGAGCGACAGGAAAATTAGATCTAATAATGAATGATTACAACTTTCAAGTTAAGTCTAGTTGGTTGACTAATCAATTTGGTTAAGTGAAAATCCATAGCAAATGAGTCAGCCGCACTACAACATTTCTCCATCCAATTTAAATTAAAATGCCAACCATAATAATTTCACAATTACTCTGTGAGGATGCACTGGGGACTTGCCCCTTGAGAAGGAAAATGTCAAGGACTGCATGAGAGGCCCCAGGAGCTGGAGGAGGTGAGGAGCAGCCTCCGGCATGACCGGCCACTCTACCTGGGCAGCAGGAGCCTGCTGGGATATCCAGCAGGCAGGAGGTGGTGCTGGGTCCCCGGCGCATCGGGGCTCTTTTCGGAGCCTCCGAGGAGTTGCACAGCCCCTGTGCCACGGTGCATCACTCACCCCAGCTCCAGCTCACAGCTGCCCATGCCCTGCCCGCAGCCCCAGGGCGTAAGCCCAGCTGGGCACAGGCTCAGCCGTTATTTATGAAGCGGCCGCGGAGGAGTAGGAGAGGGGAGTCCGGTCTTGTAGATCAATTTGTAATTTTTCTTTTTTGCTGTGGCAGGAACGCGAGGGATGTGAACATTAAATCCCCAGGAAAGTCGCCTCTGCAGCAGTCTTTAGTGGTCTGAATTATTTATGTGTGTACAGTTGCGGGCTGTGGCAAACTGTAGCAAAAGTAAATGAAGAAAGTCGCTGCGGTCTGCGCAGCGCTGGTCTGGGTGCGGGTCTCCTCGGGACGGGTCTCTCATCCCACTTGCAGGTGGGCAGGGGACTGGAGGGGGACGCGACCGGCCATTCCACCTCCTGTTTTTGGCTGTCTCTTCTGCTTCCTCTGTTGGATACGGAGATAATTAACGATCCATCCGCACAGCAAGCGGAGGGTAAGAGAGCTCCAGCCGATGAATAATTTAACATTTCTGCAGAACTTGGTACCTGTGCGGAGCAGCCCAGCGCGCGCTTCCTCGCAAGCTGCCGCAGCTCCGCACGCCTTCGGTGGGGGCTGCGGGGGCTGCAGAGCCACAGGCCGGGGCTGGGGCAGCTCTTCAGGGGTCTGCGTGTGCAGTCGAGTACCGTTCTGGCTCTGCCGTGGTGCCGGGCACTGGTGGGCAGCACGGTTCTGCCAGAGATGCTGCTGCACCCGCGCTCTGCCGGAGAGGTGGTCAGATGCGGCTCGTGTAACAGATGGATTGATGGATCATTTGGAGCCTCCTGGACTAATTTTGCAAAACGCTGTATGTCTGCAGGCTCTTAATAGTTGCATTCCCAGCTAAATGGATAAAGAATATGTCCTGTGGGGACTGAAGGCTTTGGGGAATAACTTATGCAAATCTTCCAGTCTGCAAGCAGGTGGTGATGAGTTTTCAGCAGTTTCCCTCTCAGGATGCTACAGATCTGCGTGGCGTGGCCCAAAATGGCCAAGAAGGACCAAACCCCGCAAGCTGCGTGGCCCGGGGTGGGTGTGCCGAGGACTTGGGAGGCAGCAGAGGCCACACGGGTGGGACTGGAGGATGGAGAACTCGTGGAGAGCTGGTGCTGGTGGGGCTGGCTGTGCCGCCTGCTGCTTCCCTCCTCCAGACGAGCATCCCACTTGCTCCCTGGCTCAAGATGTCTTTTGAATGCTAAGGCTCTGTGTTTATTACCACTTTCACTCTAACTAAGAGGGAGAGCTCAGGCAGAGCTGCAGCCCGGTTGGAGAGCAGGAGCCAAGGCGTTGAAAGATGCATTATGAATGCAAGGTGTAGGGAAGAGAAATTATTAAACTCACAGATAGCAACAGAGCTTCCTTTGTGAGCGGTGGAGATGGGAAATTATGCTGAAGCAATGCATTGCAAATCACCCACTGAAAGGCAGAGAAGGGCCTTTTATCCTCCAGGCCCTGAAGTTTTTCTGGTATCTTTGTATGCAGAGGCATTCCTTCAGGGGAGAAAGAGAAGCCAGCAATTTTGTGCCTGATTGGCAGGCTGTCCAGTGCCAATAAAGATATTTGTTTTTTCAGAGAAGGGCTCACAGACTGAAATCTCGCTCTTGCATTTTCCATTACAGAGGAAAATGAAACTTGGAAGGCGTTCTCCATTAGTGCTGCTTAGCCTCCAAGTAATAGCCGTGCTCCAGCGACTTGAAAGGAGGAGCACTGTGCTCCGGCCCCGCAGCCCGAGCTGCGTGGCCTGGGTTCAAAATTGCACTGGGTCTGGGGCGCGGTGGCGGCCGCTTCTCCATCCTCCTTGGTGCTCCTCTGTGTTCCTGATGCTGAGGGAGCTTTGGTGATCTGATGGGTGGCGGAGCTGGGGTCGGGGTGCTGGGGGTGGGTGCTGGAGCAGAGCCCACCTGCTGCCGAGGGTGTTCCTGGTGGTCCAGGTCTGGTGAGGCTGGACAGGAGGCTCAGTGGCACCACTGCGGAGGGGTGGGATGGTCCCATCGGTCCCCAGCACCACATCCCAGCAGGTCCTGGGCAGTGGGCCTGGGGCAGGCAGTGCGGTGAATGGGCACTGGCTGGGCAGAGGGTGTCTGT
>JAAGNO010014049.1:27537-45601 GCA_033439905.1 Ceryle rudis | reverse complement strand
GTGTACAGATAAAGAAAAACAATCCATTGAAAACATAAATGAAAAATAATACCAAATTATGATTTAACAGACATAAATAATAAGTATAGTCATCCCAATTATTAAGAAATTCTTTCATTGAAGATTTGAACTACCAGTACTTGCAAGACCTAGTGACACTATATTTAGTATAACCACATAGCAGGATATATTTTGCCTACATAATGCCACCACCTCTTGGCCTCTTTGTCTGTGGCTGTACATTATTTAGAAGATACTTTAAATTTTCTCTTCTTATGAAATGTTACCAAGACCTCAACAACCTGCACCAGAAGAGTGTACTTTTAATAAATAAGTGATTAACATTTGTAAAGCTGATTTGATTTGCTTGCAAGTCATTGTCTCAATTTTCAATTTTGGGTTTTTTTAATTTACATAAAATAATTATTTGCTTGTTACACCAAATTTGGTCACTACAGAAAATGACACAAATAATAGCAAATAATTTCAGAGTCAGAAAAGTTTTGAAACAACTGTAGGTAATGTTAAGTATGGAAGGATTGAATCGAGTGCTAGTTGTGTGCCCACTGCTTTACTACTTTGGATCACGAGTGAGGACAAAAACCCTCAGTGGTAATTGCTCCAATGAATCACAAATCATTGGCATTCCATGCTGATTTTTAAAATTTCTTTTGGGCTTTCTTTTTGTTTGCTTTCATTGATCCAATGTATGCTGCACCGACTTTCCATTAATTTCTTGACATGGCAGCTTGGATCTTGACCTTTTGTAAGTAGGATGCCTTGTCTGTCTGATACACGTGTTCTTTTGTACTTCTAATTTCTATTTTACTTCCAGTAGTTCTTCATAATTTTTCCTATCTTTTCATTTACCAGATCTTTGGTACCTTTCAAATGCTAAATGCTCTCTCATATATCCTTAGTAACCATGCTGGATTTTTCTGTCCTTTTTAATATTTAGGTTTTATTGGATGAATGTAGATTGCACCTTCTCTAACTGTGCCTTAAATAATTGCCACTTAAGGGAATTAAGAAGTACAAGGGAAGGAAAATGCTGACCCATAGACTAAGCAGAAGGAAAAAACGTTCCCACTGGGTCCAATTTCCTAAGAAGGACCATCAGGATAGTGACTAGGACCTGAAATTATGGGCTGAATGACCTCTAAAAAATTATCAGTTCAAAGAGGAGCTTGTCTATAACTGTTTGCACTAAAGGAAATGAAGATAGGTAGAAGTCTCACAGAAGAAAGATTGCTTCACTTTCATGGTGAACATATAAAAGTGTGATATGAAACTATATCTCATATAAATACATCGCATGCCAACTGTCTATAATTCTTATGTCAAAAAAACATGGAGACAGATATCATATCTCTTAACTCCTGGTGAGCCACTTAGTGGGGAACCCCTGTTTTCTAAATGGGAAGATAGAAAGCACATCTTCTGAATTTAAGATATTTTATGCAGGTCTCGCATTTATTGGAAAGGCTGCGTGCTCATCAATATCTAATGTCAAAGAAATCGTTTGTACTAAAGAAACCACTGCAGGTTTAATACAGATGTTTTCATTCTGAGTCATTACAGCATGATTTTCATATAATTTTCTCTGATGGTAAGAAGGGACTTTAAAGTAACTGCAAATTTCACATAAATTGCGTAGGAACCTGAGCATTAATGAAAACTTTGCGCTTCAGACAATTATAAAATCACTGGTTCAGCCTCTGCATGACTGGATGGAAGGCACTGCTGATTTAAACGGGTGCACTTCCCGTGGCTTGGGGATAGGAAGTACAGGAGGTGTTCAACATCTGGACACAAAGAGGTTGTACAGGTTTCTGAAGTGTAGTTAAGAGGACTTCTCAGATATTTGAAGAAGATCAGTTACTGTGTGTCACAAACCCTGCTTAAATAATATTTCAGAAACTCAGATTATTGTTGCTGGAAGAGTTTTTCATGAGTGGTCTTTGTACTGTAGCTAAAGGGAAGAGCTGGTTGCTGTAATCATGTTTGGGAATATAATATATAATGTACTTACAAAAAAAAGAAAATGCTTTAAAGTAAACTACCATACTGCACGCTAAGCTACGTCCCTACCTCTTTTATACCTTGCCAAAATGGTACTTCTTATTCAAAGTCTAGGAAGTAATAGCAGATAACAATTCTCAGAACACAGTTTATAGAAGATTTAATAGAACTGATCCACTTTGAAGTACTAGTATCTAGAGGAAACATAAAATGGAAGCACACTTTGATAGCAACAAAAAAAAGAAGCCCCTGGTTATCTAGAGACACTGGAAGTTTTTAGGCAAATATCTTCAAGTTAACATTGATTTTAGATTTGGCATATATATCTGAAATTCCGAACTGAGTTTGAAAAATTTGGACTTAGGGGTTATTAAACAATCAATTGTACATTTAGAACAATAGTTTTAATAGTTTCTAGAATGTATGAGTAAGGTAAAATTAAAAAGGAGGAGCCACTGTGAGTTGTCTGGAGTCCTCATATATGGGTGCCTGCTGCCACCATAACATGCCTGTGGGATAAAGCTACTTCAGATCAATTCAATTTAACTTCTTCTGCTAAGGATTTATCTAAAAATCCTTAGTGTTCCAATAGTGTTCAGTATTAGATTATTTGTTGTAGGCCCTTTCTTTTGTAATCCACCTTCTTCTGAGCAAATTCAGCCACTGTCAAAATTGTCAGTAAAATTTGCTGAGTTGTTGTGCTTGCTTCCACCTGCTCAAGCAAAAATCCTATACACATGAAGTCAGAGACTTATTAGTGTGTGAAAATCATGAAATCTCAGTTATCTGTAATTCAGTATAGCCTTACTTGTATTATAGATCAGGAAGACTACGACAGCAGGGGAACACAGCCCTCTGTTCTCTGCTGTAGTTGTGCTGTGGTTGTGCAGGGCTGTTCATTGCATATACTGTTTCCTGAAAACCTTTGGCTACGGAAGTGACCAGTTCATAAAATACACGTCTTGGAATGTCTTGAGATAATTTTTTTTTTTTAATACATATATATAAGCCTAGAATTATAAAATTAATGAAAAAAATGAGGGGTTTTTTTGTTCAGTAAAGGTATTTCCATAGCTGATGGCTGCTGGGCAACAAAATATTTTCTAAGAAATGGAATTGAGGCACCAGTTGCAGAAAAACTTTGTCAGGTTGGGGATACCAGCTGAGTACGTAGTTACACAAAGAATAAATGGTTATAAGTTTGTATAAGCAGTATAGTGTTCCTGAGGATCTTGGGAAAGCAAAGAGAACTAATGATACTTTGATGGAGAGAATAGGACTCCTCATTCTGAAATTATTTTAACTTTGTAGCTATCTTCTCAGCAAAAGTGGAGAAAATGGTTGATTTGGAGGGATGCTTTTGTATAAAGTAACTCAAGCATGAAGCAGGTTTCAATGGGTGGCTGTGCAGGTGCACAAGTGGATCCCAACCTAGAGATCATCCACTTTGCAATATCAGTGCCTGCTTTCTGTGGTGACTCTTGTGTGCAGTGTGCAGAAATAATGCTTTAATCTCATGTCCTCATTGTGACATGGGGCACTTCGAGGCATGTTCAATTTTTTTTACTTTTTTTTTTATTTTTTATTTTACCAGCTTGTAGGCTTTGTCTTTTCTTAAACTCGCAGCCTTTTTTTTTTCTTCTTTCTTTGCCCAACTAGGATTTTCAAAATAAATGTAGATCCTTTCATATTAGCATTAATAAGTAAGCTGAGCTGATTAAAGTTATTTTTTGGCAATATTTTTTAAAGAAAATCATTGTAAAATTTGCAATCTGATTGCTTCTGATGCTGATTGGCAGAAATAGGTCTCTTTCCTGGCTAATGTAGAAGTACAGATGTTACAGAAAGAAATGGCAAATGTAAAATTGTACTTCAGTTTAAAATTTAAAGTTTATATTGATAAAACTTTTAGTGCATTTGAATTTAACATTCATTAATATAACAAAAGATAACATAGCATTTCATTTCTTATGGCAGTTCCCTGTTTCTTTAAATACTGTTGGGTACCTGCTACTGACTTGATTAGGCAGACTTGTCTAAGTATTGGTAGAACATTCATATCTGTATTTTTTTGTTAGATTTTACTAATTTACATTATTATTTCAGGTACTAGTTCTTATTTGCAGGAGAAGGTAATTGTTGCCCATACACCAATGCTCCACCTGAGTTGTCAGAAAGAAACGTGAAAATAGATGAAAAAATTACAGATAGTTTCTAATAGACTTTGGCCATATAGGATGAACAGTGCCAAATGATAGTCTGCATTGTTCAATAATTTCTGAATATAAATAGACCCATATTAGCGCTTACCAGCATTGTTCAAGTAGATTTACTACAAGATTCCATATTTGAAGAATTATTAGAATGTGTATCCTAAGCTTTTAAGATATTGTGGTAGTTTTTAAGAAGTCTGAAGTGTTTTGGAACGGCCATTCTGTCTGACTAACTCTTATCTTAATAAAAAAATTCACATGAATTGAATATAAATATACATAATTTCTAATGCTCTGGTAAACAAGTAGAGTGTTATGTAGAAGAAATTGCAGTGTTCTGAACAGAAAGAAACAGAACCAATCCAAGTTATCAGCCTGTATGTTTTTATACTGAAATGCTGTACCCTGCTACAGTACAGATTGTACACAGCAAGATGTTTTCCGATAATTAAAGGCCTTAGGCTTCTAAAATTCTTAGATCTAAATGTGGTTATTGGTACAGTTACCCGTGGTAGGCGATAACTTAAATAGCATATTTTCACCTTCCAGTAGACTTTTATTTTTTGCTTAGCTTATTTAGAAATGGAGTTAAGTGTATTGAGCTGTTGTGAATGTCTCACAGCAAAGTAAGGACTTTGAGTTCCTAAATAATATTGACAGGTAAGATTTGCCTAATTGGGTAAGTTTTTAATTTTATAAGATGGAATAGATATGTCATGAAATAGGAAACTGAATTTGTTTCATGTGTGTCGTTCAAGCCCACTTATTTTGCCATAGAAATACTGTGTTTATATTTCACACATTGCTAAAAGTATCAGTGAGAAATTTATGGTTCTGTAGTATCATGATTTGGTTTAGTTTTTATCACATAGAACCAAAATTTCATTGCCAATTTTTGTATTTAAAGGCTTGTTAATCTGCATTGATTTCTTAGTTTGGTATGGATTTTGAGCTGAAAAATACAGTACATCACTGACTGTTCTATCACCTGACAGCGACTGATAAAGCATCCGTGCAGAAAGTGTCAGAAAAGGTTAATATTTATTGATTTTATGGTGCTAGAACCAATGTAGTTTTGCCATCAAAGATGTATGGCCACCAGCAATGGAATCTGTAAAATTGCAGGTTGGATGCTGGTTTTTATTATAACCTATGCCAGTATTCTGGCCTTAAAAAATGACAGATATTTAATTTAAGACAAAAGGCTTTGGATGTGGAGCTACTGTATACCTGCAATGGGAATTTAGCATTCTAAAATGAAATCCAAGCGCAGTGCTTTAAAGCTTAAGGGGGGGCAGGGGAGAACATGCAACCTTGCATTGCAAATGACAATCACATTTAGCCTTTTCATCCACTTAACTATGTGCTATTGATCTGTAAAAGGTGCCCAAGCAAGTGATAGCTGAAATTATGAGCAATAAAGGGCTTGCTTCTTCAAACAAAAAAGTATATAATTAGTAGGAGTGGAGGAGGGGGCAGAGCCTGTGTTTGGTTTTAAAGGCATTTAAACAAGATGGACTGAGTGCAACAGCAGTGTTTAAGTGTACACAAGGAGAAATCTGGTTGCCTTGAAGCATAAATCCATGGTCTGGTTGCAGCTTGTGTGTAAAAATTAGGCGTGCACTCCAGCCTTTACATTTATCTCCATCAGGGTCCGCCTGACAAAGACAATCTGTTGGTTTGCCTACATCAACTAGAGAGGAAAATCTTGTGAAGCTTTGGTTCTTCTAAATGCATCTGTAGTTTGCATTTTTATTCTATTTTTCGTTTAGCTGACTCTTGATCTCAACTTTTTCATAACTGATATTTCTAGATGGTTTTCAAGAAGATGGAAGAATGGAAATGTTGAAAATTAGTCTACTAAAATGTACATAGACATGTATAGACCTTACAGAAGCTGGTTTGTAAGGAATAGTAGCAGAATCCAGCCCCAGGTTTTAACTGATATCTGTTACAGATTTACCATTTTTACAGTGCAGTTTTGCATGCAAATTTTTCTTCCTTTCTTTAAGTCCCAGTGTCAGGGACAGCAGCAACAGTGGGTTTGGTTTTGCACAAAACATAATGATAGTTCAGCAGTAAGAAACTCTTATTCTAACCTGACCGGCAGAATAAATTGCATGGCATACAGTAAACATGCTTTAGATCGTCTCTCCTCTATGCCACATTTTTCTGTTGAGCTTTATACCACCAGTTTGTTTGGGTTCTTTTTCCCCAGACAGCTTACCCATTTTATTGTGCTCATTTAGAGGAAAGAAAAACTGTTTGTCTCCTTGAAAGGAAAGAGAACAGTGAGTGGAAAACTACTTTTATAGCTAAAATACCATTATAATATATGGCAACTAAAATTCTAAAATTGAAAGAGAAGATACAAGAGAAAATCTTAAATCAATTTTTTAAAGCCACTGACAATTTGAAATATTCCCATGAAGATTTCTATTTTTTGTCTTCCTTTCTTGAGATTAGTAAAATGTGATTTTTAAAATGATTGTTACAATAACTTGTTTAATTTCAATAACTCAAATAAGATCCATTCCTCATATAACTCCACCTTTTTTATTTTAATGACTGTGTCATTAATCTAACATTTTCCATTTTTATTGTGCTTCATTTTTCCCCCTTTCTGATCACTTTAAATTATGGCTATGAAATGGCACGCATTCAGCACTGGTGTGCTCTGGCTGCATTTTTACATCCCTTTTTACCCCTTTATTCTCACATTATTGACTTTCAGTGCAGCCAAGTGCCAGCAACATCGTGGCTGTATGGTGTCCGTAAGTGACTGCTAGGTTACATCTCTGAATGGCAGCTTAGTGACAGAAGGTTTTTCAAACATTTTATTTCATTTTTTAAACATTAAATATCACTGCTATAAACTATTTGTTATACCATATAACACTTTCACCCCAAATTGATTAGTTCCTTAGGTAATGGTTGATATGTTACGTGTTAGCAGGTTTTAACAAATGATTTGAGTAATTATTGCTTAATTCATAATGTAATTAATCTTCAGTACCCAGCAATACACAACTGAAGCCATATCTTTATTTTAAGTTGCATAACCATGAGAAGATTGCTTTGTTAAAATCATTATCATTCATTGAGTAAATAAAATTAATTTATTATGAACTTTGCCCACACAAGTTTGATACAGAACTAAGGGATAAGGAAGAAGAGAGGTATTTCATGACCACACCAAATGATTACATATGCTAATGTTCCCTCCTTCTGACTATGTGAAATGAAACGGAAAATTAGGAGGCCAGAAATTTCTTGGAATTCAAATTCTGCTTGTACTTCCCAGGGTTTTTGATTGACCTTCCCATCCCTGGAAACATTCAAGGTCAGGTTGGATAGGACTCTGAGCAACCTGCTCTAGCTGAAGGTGTCTGTGCTCGTTGCAGGAGGGTTGGACTAGATGACCTTTAAAGGTCCCTTACAACCCAAACCATTCTATGATTCTGTGGAACAGAATAGGAACTGGTCCCTCAGTTAGGATTGGGATTCCCTAAACACCTGTGAACGTGCACTGTGTGCGTTACCAGTCGCGCTGTGTGTCTACAGCTTCCAAGATAAAGCACAGGACAAAAGGTATTATCTGCCTATATTTCATTAAGAAAAAGTCAACATGTGCCAGAAATTATCATGTCCTATTTCATAACTGAGTCAGGGTAGAAAAACAAAACATTACTGAAATAACTGTATCTCCATCTCCAAAAACCATAAAGTAGCAGAGTATTTCCTCAAGTACCAGCAGTGTAGCAGTACCTAGGAAACGCACTGGTGATCACCAGTGTTAGTGTCACAGTGTTATTGCCATTTGTGGATACAAGCTGGTGCAACGCTGACTGTAGGCACCTGCATGTCAACTCTTCCTGCCCTTGGTACAAATCAGCTCCGTTGGGGAACCAGTTTCCCTGCGCTAGTGGAATCCAGGCTGTTAAAACCAGAGTGTGTGAGTTACATAACAGCGGTGCTGGCCCAGACTCATGGTCCCCAGAGAAGTTAGGGACAGTGTTGCGTTAGTGTAGCTACACAGCTCCTGCACGGGGGCACGTTTGCATGTGGCCGGGCCATCGTGCAGTAGGGGAGCGAGGGATCTGCTGGCCTCTGCCCTTGGAAGCAACGACTGCTCTGTTGGGAGTGATTTGCTGAAACTTCCAGACTGTTATTTAGTTATTAGACGCCAGGAAAAAAAGTAACTTCTCTGTAATGCTGACAGTGCAAGAGGTATTTGTGCTGATACAGAGGGGGAGATGGGCAGAAGCCTTTTCCAACCCCACACAGTCCTGTTCAGTGCTCAAACACCCGCATGCTCCATATCACATATGCAGGGACACGGGGAGCCCCTCAAAATGGGGCGTGAGGATGCCTTGCTGTCTGCTAAATATTGCATCTGCTCTCACAGATCTGTAGGATATTCCACAGTATTTAATTGTTAAGAATTTAATGATTTTCCTTCGTTAATTATATTTCTACTTACCCACGATCTTCCTTCAGTGTTTCTTGCTATAATACTTCATGAAATAATTTATTCAGGCTTTCTTGATCCTTCCTGATAAAGTTATAAATTTCATTGCATTGCTGTATTGACTGAAGTGTTAGAAAGCGGTTAGCTTTTATTGGTTTTTTAGTGTAAAATATGATTTTATTGTTGTTTTTTTTAATCTCAGATTTCATCTTTTATTAGAATTTTTAACTATTATCATCTTTGGGCTAAGATTTATCCACAGTGTTAAGTACACATTTTAAAATGCTGATTAATTAACCTGTAATTCATCTTAAAAGTTAGATTTTGGTTTTGATACAACCAGGAATGAAGTGTAATAAGTAAGCATAATTTCTGTTACGGTATTTTTTTCTCGAGATACTCCTAAGAGTTGCAATATTTATCCCACACCTTTTTTTTGTTTAAGGAAGGAAAGCCTGGAAAAAATTGCCTGGAGTGTTATGTCAAGACTTTGCCTCATATCCCTTTCATTACTCTCGGGTATGGGTATTGCAGGCAGAAGTGGAAAGGTCCCACTCCTTTGTGGTGTATGTAGGCTAAATCAGAATGCTGTAATAGAAATTTCACTCTGCAGTAATCTTGTGCTATTACCTGTGATTGAAACTGAGATATTAGTATTTAAGATCTCTGATCAAATAACGTAATCTGTAAACACACTTTATATCCTCTCCTCCTCTAGGATTATTTTCTTCTTGGCTTTGTTACAAGAGGAGTTTAGGCAATTTGGGGTAAATAAACTGTATATTACTTATGTGGTAAGTTTAGATTTCTCCTAAGTGCAGCTTCAAAAATATTTGTTGATTTTTGAGTAAATACAAAATCCCATAAGTGTTTAAAACTGTAATTTATGTAACTAATACGTAACATGCTCAAGTACAACTTTTTCTTCCCAGGTGTTTTATCTGGAAGATTTAATGGCTTAAAATTCAAAAATTTCCTGTAGACATTTAAGCCCAAAGAAAGATCTGTCAGGTTATATATTTTTAAATAACAATTTTTGGGTGGATATACATTGTGTTTTTCAGCAGCAGCTTTTGCATGCTAGTTCAATTCACTATGTGGTACTTAAGAATATTTCCTTCAATTTATATCTAACATTGTTAATGAGACCTTACCACGGTTAAGATGGGAAGTGGATGAGCCAGTTGATGTGTTCTGGTTCCCCTTGTGACATCATCTTTACATATCTCTACAGTGCAATGCAGTCAAGGCATTAGCGTTATGGGTAACTTTTAAATTATTGACAAATCAGGCTAATACACAAACATAAAATATTTAAACATCACTGGCAATTTGGGAATTTTGACCCATACAAACAGATTTTACTTTTGCTGCGGGTGAGCAATTCCAGTCAGTGTGCTGAGGTTTCAAATTATCATTAAAGTTCCTACAGTGGAAGAAGGTTAGGATAAAAGTCTGGTTTATGCCTTTTTGAGTATCACTTGGTACAGATGCTAAAGAGTGGGTTATGTTTTTCAAAGGATGCAATTATTAATTAATGCAATTCATAAACTAATCTGCAGATATTTTTTCTAATTCCTTGAAATTTCATTGTGAAGTGGGGAAAAAAAAAGAATAGCTATAATAGGAAAATGGTCTTTCATATCTGAGAGAGCACCTCCCTATCTTAACTGCAAAATGAAAATTAACTTCTTGCCTTTTCAAGATGAATTTACACTGTGTCTGTGTATGCACACATGCCCACATTTAACAAAATCCTGGTCAGTGACAAACTTGATAGAAATCAGGAAGATTATTCTGATATTAAGGGTCTTGAGATAAAAGGTTTGACTTTTGATGGATAAAAGTAGTAGACTTTGACAGTGGAACCTATGAAATTGTTGTAAAACTTTCATTTAAAGTTTTGTTTAATGTATTTGAGGAGTAGAGAAGCAATATTATGCAGTTTAGAAACAATCCAAAGTTCGGATCTCAAGCCATAGCGAGAGAAAGGAAATGAGGTACAGAGCAATTCAAGTCCAATTCTGTAAGCATGTTACATACTTAACTACCTGTTTGAATGTCCAGCTTCCCACTGAAAGTGTATTGACCCCTCAGTTCACACACGTGTGGATGAGGCCCCTTTCAGGATTTGACAGGGAGTCTGTGGAAGGCCCAGCAACCAAAGTCCCAGCCTCTCAAAGGGCTAGTCTTCCTCGAAAATAGGGCATCTTCTTTAAAATTAAAAATGCATCTATTGTGCTGTAAAGAAGACATAAATGAATAGTGATATGTGCTGCCTTGATTAATGTGGCAAATGGAAATGTAAATGCAGGACAGGGCTCCTTTTCAAAAGAGTAGCAGCAGCATGTGTTAGGAATAAAGTGGGGGAACATGTACAGGAATGTGTGCTTGTATTTCAGAGAGAAGAAACCAAGTGTTTTCCTGACTGCTGGCACAGCTTGATGCCTATAGCAGTATTCCCTAAGTACATCTCTGCTATAATTCTGGTAGCAGAGCTAGTCAGCAGCAGAGCCAAGTCTAAAACTCCATTCTGCCAAACTGTGCCATTTCATAGCTAGATTTACTAGTCAGGGATATTAATCTCAAACAGGTTTGGGTTTTTTTTCAGGAATGGTTGTTGGTAAATACTGCAGACCTCATCTCAATGAGATACATGTGCTGGCTGATACAACTCCTGGTAATAGCTCTGAATTTATAGATGATGTAAAGATGTACAGGTGTAGTTCACAGTAGTCACCTCTGTTTTCTTGTGCTCTGTAGACCACTGTGCAACCTCACCCTTTGACCTAAGCCAGGAGCAGAGTGAAGCTTTGCGTACCATAGAACAGCAGACTGCACAAACGAGAGAGCTTGGATGAGGTTTCTTCATTGTCCGAAATTGCTGAGAAGTACATAGGGCAAATGTAGAATCTGAATACCTCTTAAAACAGGGCCATTTGGTCTCAGCGTTTGGGTAGGAGGAAGGACACAGAGTATTCCAGCAGGTTTTTATCAGCAAGAATCATTAATTGCAGGTGGCCACAGCTTGAATAGCTCTGAATTCAGCCATGTTATGGTGGGAGACATTTGGCCTTCATCTAGTCCAGGAAAATGGAGAAATTGGTTAGTCCTCATTCCCCATGCATACTTTCTCTGCTAGACCAGGCATGGGTTCAGCAGAGCTGACATTTGGCCTCTTCTCCCTTAATTTTAATAGTTGTCTTTGAAAGAAATTGCCGAATTATTAAATGTTTAATATCTCAGCACTTAAAACATACCATTTTTAAACAGTCATGTATAATATTCTTTTATGTGCAAATGTAGTAAAGTGCACTTATATTTTTCCTTTGTGTTTGATCATTAACAGATATATTGTAACATCAATATATACTATGAATGATATTTTTAACAAACCTTCTACTGACTTGGCTGTAAACTTGAGAAAAAACATTAGTCTCACCTTAAGGTTTTAATTTCCTTATGTTTAGTATAAAATCAATACTTTAAGAGTGACTAAAATAACAACCAGACAATATTTACTGCTTTTATGCTGAACGTTTCAGATCAGAAGAATGTAAGAGGAGTGTCTAAGTTATAATTTAAACATTTATAACCATCATTCTAGTTCATCTGAGAAAACTTACTTTATTAGGTCTAGAGGTACAATCCATTCAATTACAGCATTTCTCAGGTAAGTACTCTTGAGTGGTAGGAGGTATTTTCCTAAACATTTGACATAGGCACTTGGACCTAGTGTAGTCCTTCACCATTACGGACCAGGAATAGTTTGTCTGATACCAATAAATTAAGATCAGTTTAGAATTGCTGGAGAAAGAATGAATGAATTGTGTCCACTACATTGTCTTCAAAAATAAAGTTCAAAGCATGAATGTGATTGTTTGAGTGTCTGTTCATGGATGTATGAGCTACATAAAGGGCGTTTTGCTATAATGTGTCAGATTATTTTGACTTCGGTTTTTCATGAAGCATGTTAAGGTAGTGCCTAATGTAATAGTGACAGAATCTGACCTTTGCATATGATTTTTTTTCTTTTCTATAATGATAGCAAACACCTGAAGTAAACCTTATATCAATTGGAAAGTATTACTTTTTTGTTATGTCATTTGTCACAGTGAACTAATTGGAGCTGATTTTAAATCTCTTGTCTCATGATCCATAGTCCTTCTCCTTTGTCCCGTCTTGCTTTCCAAAACAGAGCATAACTAAACATTCAGGAGTGATAAGTAAACCACTTTCTCATTGAAAAGTTAAATCTACAGGGGAAAAAAAAAAAAAAAAAAAAAAAGTAACTCAAGTTTTGGGCCAGATGGTACAATCATTCTTACACTCACTATACTTCTACAGTTGTAAGCACTCTGTAGATTTCATCTATCAGTGGCAAATTCTTGCCCTAAATTATGAAATATCATGTCCAGACGTAAAAAAAAAGTGAAGGATTACAACTCTGAGTGCATTTCATTTTTGCCCATTCTTGAGGAAGGCCATTCCAGACTGGTCCTGCTTAGCCCTGACTTTTTGTCTCATAACTTCAGGTTATTTTGCTACATGTCCTTGAAAGAATTCCTTTGTCTGCATCATGAATCCTTGCCAAGTCTTTTCTGACTGCACAGGATGCACACAGCACATAGGTATTGTATTGTCATTCACCCAAACAGTACGTCCTCTACAATGACGCTATGTTTTCATTAGTATGGTAAAAATTATTTTTAAATATGGGCTGGCATTGAATTTTATATTTCACTTTTATATACATAATCAATCTAAACCTGAACATGGATAACCTGTCGGGATTTAGTCATGGAAGGAAGTATTATATCCTGGTTTCTAAAAGCCAAATGAAGCCAAGTGAAAACACAAACTGTTCAGTGTTTGCCTTGATCCAGTGATGATGTTAAGAGAGTTTTATGAAGTAATCAAAGATTATTTGGTCAAAAAGAGCAACACTTCAACATAGACTATATCATATGAGCCAAAACGTTTCTCACTCTTGCAACTACAGGCTGATACCAGAATCACCAGCACCAGCAATTTGTGCCTTTGTTTGGTGATAAATTAAACAGGTCTTCCTGAGCTCACACAGGCAGAAAGTAAGAAATGATCTCAGACAGTTGTGAGTCACACTGTGTCTGATTAAGTTAAAGGTATAGGAGATCTCGAAAACTGCTGTGTGTGGCTATTTCAGATATATTATGTTACTGACAGTGCAGCAAAGACAGACATTGTGGCTCTGGCATACAAACACAACGTGTTTAATCTAAGCAGCAATGCTGAATTAGTCAGAAAAGGCACCAGTGACAAACTTTCAGCTGAATATAGAATTACAGAGTTTACCAACAGTTTTAATGTACTTCCCAGGCAGCTGATCTCAGATAGTGTTTTCCATAATCCAAGTCTGCTGAGACTCCATTTAATTTCATTTATCTTTAATTGCATTTATCATTTCAATAAAGACAAAGCCGAGATTCATCGTCTGTCTTCTGTATTTTTCTCACACCTGACATAGTATGATGGTGGCTCTTCTCTTTGCTTTAAATCACACTATATTTCCAGAGAGTCACTTTTTTCAGCTCTGGGAAGTGACTGAGAAACTCTCCAATCAGAGTTAGATAGCAATTATAAATTTCTTTTCATGACTTACTGCATTCATGCTGTTCCAAAATGGAGGAGCATACTGGTCCAGTAGGTAGGAGCTGTGCTTGCATCCATTACCTATTCCAGGAAAGTGTTTCTTCTCATCAGATAGGACTCTAGTGGGATACAATACTTTCTGTGTTTGGAGAACTCTTAGTAAAGACATTAGAAGCAAGTAACTCAGTTGTGATCTGCCTTCAACAATATATTAGCTCTATGTGGGACAATGCAATTTGGTTTTTTTATTTTGAGATATTATTTCTTACTGTGTGCACTGTCCTGTAGTTTCATCACTGCTAAACATAGGTGAGCTATTTATGATTATTATTATCCAAGTTTTCAAAGACTCTTTGAAAGATCAATTTTGTTAATAATAAGTATTAAATTTGCTTACGCCCTTCAATTGGGGCATAAGTGTAACATGGTCCATAAACTTCCTTTAGAGCTTTGTGGATATTTTTATGCCTTGTTGATTAAAGAGTCATTGTATATCATGACTTCTTTTCCTGGTATGCATCACGTGTTAGTTTCAGTTGCAACATTTTCTTGCAATACACATTACTGTTCTGAACGCAACAAACCTATGTATGGAGTAATTGTATTTTCGCTAGGGACATGACTTTTTTAAGTTTAAGCATACTGATATTTTAGATGGTTGAGGTTTTCTTGAGTAAAGCAGAATGTATGACACCAGAGTAGTATGGTGGTAGTATCTGCTGGGATAGCCACCCATTCAACTTTCTGCAACATGTTTTCCTGGTTTTAGTTGGAAGTTAGTACTGCAGGTATATATCATGTCATTTCTGTTTGTCTTCAGCGTCTCTTTAATTAAGTAGCTTTTTTGTGTTGTTTGAGTTGTATTGTTATGTTGTTAATGGGGCAATAAAATGACCAAGTGGATTTTACTATTTTATTATAAAACTTGTTCAGATGAGAAAGTTAGTGTGTGATAAGCCAGCGTAAGAGTTTACAGTATACCAACAGTTCTTCATGAGGACTTACAGTGAAATAAGTGCTCTGTACAATTTCATCATCTGACTTAGCCCATTAATATTCTCTTGTAATCAACTCATTAGGGTTGTATGCTTTTCCCCACCAGAACATCCCCTATTAAAGTGAATAAAAATTGAAACAATCCATAGTGGCCTTTATGCAGTGTTTAGCTTTTCCTTTTGAAGTTATTTAACTTCTACTTGCAGTAGAATTATATTTTAGCTAAATTAAGTTTGAGATGATGTTTTCCCCATCCCTATCATCCTTCTCATTCCATGAACAAAACAAGTAGAAGTGTTATGAATGTCTTCCCTCTCTACATGGAGCAGTTTTTGACAGACAAAGGATTAGAAGCTTGGTTTTGAGTCTTATATTCCCTTGGTGGTACTTGCATGTGCTGTTAAGGACCCTGCCCTGTGGGTGACTGTAACAGAGCTTCCATATTTGCTTCTCCTTGAAACCACAAAGTCTGAAATATTTCTGCAGGATTGGCACCTGTTTACCTAAACAAATTCTAAGTCCTTTGGAAAACACAGGAAAATGCAGAATATGTGACCAAACCCAAAGCCTGGGTACTTTAACTGTGTGTGCCAGAATGGAGACTGACTATTTTGATGTATCCTCAAAATCAATTCTAACTGAGTTAAGGTTACTTGAGAAAGATCATTTCCAGGAATCTGTGACCATAGCTTTACTTCTTGCCCATACTTCATTTCCACATAATTCAAGGTGCTTTCAGGAAAAAAAAATCATGATATGTTAATATGAGGCGTCTTTTTCAAAGTAACATCTTTCCACCTATAGTAAGAACTTCCTATATATGACTTTCTATTTTATGTATTTTCTGAAGTGAAAAAAACCCAAAACCTTCAGCTTATTTACAGTTCTGTTTTTAATAAGTATTATTAATCTAATCTGACAGTCTTTTGCAGTTTTCATTCTGGGTCCACACAAGTTCTATGCTAGTTTCACTATTTCAGTTAGAAGTGTGTTTTTTTCTGCAGTTCTATTATGGAAACATTCCTTAATGCATATTACATTAAAGTTTTGGAAAGGTTATTTTTTCATAGGTGTGTTCTTTGCTCTAGCAACCAAGTCAGCTGGAAATTCTTAAGACCATACCAACCAGGTCACTATATTAGGATTTTATCACTGTTAAGGCTATGAAGCTGGTCTGGTAGCTGTACATCAGAGTGGTTTTGCTTAGTTCTTCTTTACTTTGTAGTTGATTTAGCTGAATTCTTAATAGATTCTTATAAGCCAAGAGTTACTCTTGCAGCAGTAGTGAAAACCTGAGTTGCCAGCTGCTATGCACAAGCCTTTGCTCAGCCTTTTAATTTATTTTTTTAATACTTGTATTTGTTGATATCTCTTCTTGAAAAGGATAAGTAATGCAATTTTCCCTTGAAAGATAAGAGCTTGAACAAATAACTACATTTGTTCAATGGTAAAATCTTATTTTCCAAGCAATTTTATTTATCTGTATCATCTACTCATCTAAAAGTATCTACATGTTTGTATCTATGCAAGCCAAGTTTCAGAAAGGCATTTATAATACCTTTTAGTGTGCATTCATTGATTAGGGAGTATTTGTGTTGTTTAATGCAGCAAAACTGAGCATGACCAGCAACACGTTTAATAAATCCAGTAATATTTACAAGGAACTTGTTGGCCCAGTTTATAAGTAGTCAGGAAAGCCTGGGTCCATGACTTAGTATTTTCCATTGGAGCAGAAATATTTCCAGTATATTACAATACTGATGCAATACTTTGCAGAGTATATACAGGTTTTGAACAGGGACATTAGATGGCAAAATCAAACTGCAAAGGATGATGTGCTGTCTGGCCTAGAACAAAAGCTAGGGCAGAATACTGTGTGTTAAAGATCTCTATTGAAAGCTATGCACATACATGTTGCTTCTTCTGCTTTATACCTTTGATCTTTATTATGATGCCAAGAATGAGTCAGTGCCCTTACAGTAGGGTTAGATACTTGCGTAAGTGGCCTACACTTTTAATCCTTCTACAAGCAGGTTAAGTTGATTTACCTTTTAATATTCATCTTCCAGTTAAATGGAGTTGCCTACCTTTCGCAGCTGATTATATGCAAGAAAAGTATTCTTTTGATGTAATGTTATACTTGTTTTTGCATTAGCTTATCACAGTTAATCACTTAAAAGCCAGACAGTTAACATATTGTATGCGTAGCTTTAATACTGAGGAGCAACGTTTCCAGTAACTTTCTAGAAATGCTGTAACTGGCATAAATAAAAGCAGGTGTGTTCTTCAGAATACTCAAGCTGCCACAGGTTACATTTGCTACCCATTTTGGTCCATATCCCACAGGTCTGGGACACAAGTAATAGCAATGTCCCTAATTTTGTTAATAAGACTAAATATTAATCTATGTAGTCTCTAGACGTTGAAATTTGCAGAAACATAAATGGATGTTTTCAGTAACAGATTCCTAGGAAAACCTGTGTTAAATGCATAATCCAGTAGTTTGTTAATATTTTACTTCTAAATTTAAACAAAATTGCATGACATGAAAATGAAGGATAAATATTTTAGTGTTTCCATTTTTTTTTTTAATTTTCCTAATGCAATAAGAATTTTGCATTTCCTGTATTAATTTTTTAAGTACAGGGTAAATTAACTTGACTTTAGTAGCTGAAAAAAATCATGTAATACCATGTTCCTCCTCTGCTAATATTTAGAACCAGTTAAGCAT